>WSXT02205482.1:7501-18267 GCA_011762715.2 Neuroterus valhalla
TGGAATTTCGTTTTCGTATGACTCAAGAGTGATTAGATAACACATAATTATATCTCTGAAATTTTAGGGTACTACGTAAATCATTATCAACCCACTCAGAGAGGAAACAGATGGACTTTTTAGAAATGATGAATATCTTTGACTCGTGTTTGAATTCCAAGAATGTAAGAAGACCACAAAATTACTCTTTCTACAAATGATTGGAACTAAATAGTTTTTATTGCAAAAAAAAAATTCAATTTTTTCGTCTTAAGACCCGTCAATAAACTACGTCACTCAACAGTTGCATTTTTTTAAGGCAGTGGAATTTTCAACGAAAAAGTTAATATTTTATGGAGAAAAATAGATTTTCGCCCAAAAAGGATGACTCTCAACAAAGTAGTTAAATTTTCCACCAAAGAATCACATTTTTCGGATAAAGTTGAATTTTCAGATCAATAATTAAATTTTTAACCTAAAAAGATGCATTTACATACAAATAGTCGAAATTTTCAACAACAAAAAACAGTTGCATGCAATAAAGAAATATGAATTTTCAAAAAAGAAAGATGATTTTTCCTTCAAATTTAACGAAATCATAATATTACGATTAATTCGGCCAAAATATTTTTTGGAGAAAGAGAAAAAAATCTGCCTCAGCCCGGATTTGAACCGGGAACACCACTATATATGAGTGAAGTGACTAGCCAACTACGATCACCTCATGTAGAGTGGCGTTCCCGGTTCAAATCTGGGCTGAAGCAGATTTTTCATCGTTTCTTGGGGTGGCGTAATGGGTTAAACGCTCCACTCTTGCATAGTGGTGTTGCCGGTTCGAATCCGAGCTGAGGCAGATTTTTTCTCGTCCGGTGGCGTGATTGGTTGAACGCTCTACTCATGTATAGTAGCGTTTCTGGATCAAATCCGGGCTAAGGCAGATTTTTCCTTTTTCTTCACTCTGGGGTAATTGGTTGAACGCTCCACTCATGTATAGTAGCGTTCCCGGTTCAAATCCGGGCTGATGCAGATTTTTTCTCGTTTTCCAGAGTGTCCTTTTTCAGGGTGACACAATTGGTTAAACGCTCCATGAATATGTAGTGGCGTTCTCGGTTCAAATCCATACTGAGGCAGATTTTTCCTGTCTTCAAAAAATTATTTGTCCGAACAGTTCGTAATATTTTAATTATTCGAAATTTGAAATTAATAACTCTCGGACGTAAATAACGAAAAATCATTCGAATTTTCAGTTCAGAAATATGATTCTTTCAACAAAAATGTTTTTTTTTCTAACAAATAGCAACGTTTAAGCAAAAAAATTTATTTTCCATCAATTAGTTGAATTTGATATCAGGCTGTACAAAAAGGTCTTGCCAAAAAGATGATTTTCTTTCAAAACAGTAGGATTTAAAACTCGAAAATATGAATTTTTAACAAAACGGTTAATTACCAAACCAGATTTGAATTTTGAATAATAAACAGTTGAATTCAACTAAACAGGAGAATTTGGAAAGAAAAGAGCGGAATCTTATACCAAACAGATCAGTTTTCAACCAAAAAGATTAACTTTCTACCAACAAGATAAACTTTTAACTAGAAAAAAATTTCAAACATAGGGAGATTTAACTAAAATGATAAAAATTCAACTAAAAATTGAATTTTCAACAAAAGGGTTCAAAATTTAACTAGGTGGTAGGATCTTCAAACGAAAAAAATAATTTTTTAACAAATATAATTAATTTTCTACCAAAGTGGATAAATTATCAACAAAGTTACATGAATTTCCAATTTTTGTTTTTCCAAAATTTCGATGTATCATAATATTCATATAATTGAAGCGAAATAAATGTTATTGTTTGTTCAGCAGCTCTTTTTGCCTAAACTGATAAAAAATTAAATTTTTTGTTTGAGTAGCAAGCTAACAATTTATCATTCTTTTTTTTATTTCATTGCATTAGCACGCTGAGGGGTCAAAGTATGGAGCGATGAGTCAAGAAAAAAAATCAGATAATTATTGCTATACGCATGCAATTCACATGTACCTACACTCATATTACGAAACATGACGTTAAATTATAAAAAAATCTATCAAGGCCGAAAACTGGCGATATACGTGAAAAGAAAAAAAAGGACTGAAAAACTTCAAAAATAAAAAAGACGTCCACAAATCAAAGATGACAAGTGTGTGCCATTAATTTATTATTTATCTTTTATTCAAGAGACAGGGTAATAAGAATGAAGCATTACCACTTACAAGGTTCAAGAAATAAATCAGTTTTAACCAATGAGAAATTCAAAACAATGTAAAAGATCAGTCTGGACTGGAAAACATTATTTATTTATCTTTGTGAGGAAAACTAGGATGTAAAATAATTTTTCAAGTGGCTCAATTCGAAGTCTTGTTTCAAAGTTAATTTTTTTAGATATACAAAAAAAACAGACAGAAATATTTGTAAATGTGGCGAATTTTCTAAAGTATAAATAATGAGGATCAATTCACAATGATAAATTTAAAAAAAAAAAAAGATATATATTTTCAAATAAAAAGATTTATTAAAGAGTATCAACTACTAGGATTCAATTACAATAATTAATTTTTGGAAACTGCGTACATCAATAATGTCCACGAAATTCTCGGAAAGTTTAAAAATAGCAAATTGAGAAAAAAGAATTTTTTATATGTTCGGTCTTCACAAGTCCTCGATGGTAACAAAAAAAGTATCCGCGAGAATAAAACGAATAATTTTAAAAAAATGGTTTATTGAATCAGTAAAAAATAAGTTTTTCAATTATTAAAACCATGCTAAAAAAATCTAGAATTGAATAGTTTCAGATTGGAAATACTGAAATTTAGAACAACAATGACTTAAAATCTATCTGAAATTCTATTTGAGATGAAAATTTTCGAATTGAGTGTGAAATCATAACAGTTTAAAAATTATTCCTTTTTTTTTTTTAATAAACTTTTCTTCCCTCCAATTTTCCAAGTCATAAATTGTGGAATTTTGTAGCCTGCTTGTTTAACGAAACCACTACGTAATCATAACATAACTTATTCGCTAATCTTTGATTCATCGCCCCGTATGACCTCTCTTGAATGATTGTATGAATCATAAATATTGATATAAGAAAGTTATCGTGACTTTAGGTCAGTTATAGAGAAAGTGCTATGCGTGCGACATTTATAAAAAGAAAGATAAAACTCAAAAGTGAATATTATAATTACTTATTGATATCAAGACAGCTATCGACTTTGCTTGAGGAACTAAACAATATTTGTGACTAAAACCAATGTCGATTTGAGTTGCCTTAATGGAAAAATTATTTAAAATTCATGCTATTAGATTAGAAAAATCAAACAGTCATTTTTTAAAAATCCAAATTCAAATTGAATTCTAAGAAGAAAAAGAATCTAAGGACTACATTTGGACAACACAATCCTAAATGTCTCCATTTAATTTTTAAATACAAAAGAAAAAAAGAGGAGAAAAATCAAAATATAATTTCCTGTTAAACGTCAAAATTAGAATTTGATATAATTTTGACCATAGTGACCGCAGGGTATTAAAATTCAAATTCCAAAGTGCAAATCACGTAGTCCTCTGAACTTCCTCTTTGCTCTTTGTCTTCTGCTTTTTGCTAGAAATGAACATTTAAAGAGCATTGAACTATCAATTTCCAAACTGAAATGATGAAATAAAAACGATCCAATTTTACCGAAAAATAGAATAATGTTTAACGAAGAAGTGCAACCTTCAACAAAATAGTTGAATTTTCATCCAAACAATTCATCTTTGACCAAAAAATTATTTTTTAACAAAACAGTTGGAGTTAATAAAATCGATCCACAATAAACCAAAAATAGGATATTGAAAAATGGAGTCCAAAAAAGAGGTGGATCTACATTTAATGCAAGGAACTTCTAACATTATACTTTAATTTTAAATCGAATTATCTAAATTTTCATCAAAGAAAAATCAATTTTCCACAACAAATGGAAGTATCAAGCGTTTATTTGGAAGATTTCATTCTCAAACAAGAGAAAAATCGGATTTTCAATTAAAAATTTTTTAATTTCTACCATCAGAAAATAACTTTCAACAAAATGGTCAAACCTTCAATGCTTAAAATGAATGTTTAATGAAGTCGTTGAACTTTCAACCGAAAAGGATAAATAATCACAATGAATAATTCAATAGTTGAATTTTTAACTCAAAACGGTTCATTCTTAAACAAAAAAATGTTTTTTTTTTTCGTATATTGAAGAACCATAATTTTAATTGAAACTTTATCTCTGTGGTAAGAAATTAAACTATTGTGTTGAAATTTTTCTTTTCTAAGGAATAATTGTTTTTCGCTGAAAATATAACTAAATATACTTAACTGAAAGTTACCCTGCATACTTTATTAAAAATTATTTTTTGAAGATTCACCTCTACAATGAGAAATTCAATTGTTTGGTTGTAAATTGACTTGACCTTCGAAAATTGTACTGTTTTGTGCAAAATTAATTTTTCTGGCTTGGATATTCAGGAATTTGGTAGAAATTTATCCAATTTTGTTTAAAAATCAACGTTCTCGTTCGAATATCATATTTTTTGGATATTCAATATGTAAATAAATGGATAAATAAAGGGGAGATCAAAATCAGAAGTAGAAAATCCAACTTTTCGTTTGAAAGCTTAACTATTTTTTTAAATTTTCAACTGTTTCGTAGAAAATAAACTTACTAGTAAAAAAAATGTTTTATTTTTGGGCTTCAAATTCCACTCTTTTGTAGAAAATTGATCTCTCCTGCTTTGGGAATTAACATTTGAGTTTTGTTATGAATTTAATTGACTATAAATTGATAAACTTCGCATTCTGAAACTTTCAATGACACATGCTACCTTGAAGTTTGAACTCATTGCTGTTAAGCAGGGGAAAAATATAATCGTTAACGGCTTTTCCGAACGTCTGAAAAAACAGAAATGTTGAAAATCGTACAAGAATATCAATAATAGAATGTAAACTTACCAACAAGGAAGAGAGAAAAGACAGTAGCCCTCATTTTGACACACTTTATTGCAGTTAAACTCCCAAATGTAGAATTTTCAAGTACAAATCCTAACCTCAAAATACACTGATTGTGTCAGCAGTTTTTGTCATGGACGTGACTTATCGTATTTAATTTCGCAGGATATTTTGTCGGAAATGAGGCGTGGAGGATTAATGTCCCACTGAATGTCTTCAATGACAAGAGAGCCAGCTCATATCGTTTTTACACTCAGCGTTGGAAAAACTCGATGATTACGTGGCGCTAGGAAACAAAGCCGACGGAGAACGGGGTGAGTGTTTTGTATACACCGACAGTGTGTTCCGATTGAATACTGAATAGTCGTTATTTCCAAGCCCCTTATATAACCTCGGATCAACTTGTCCCTTCTCCAAATTACAAACTACAACGCGTATTATTCTTGTCGTTCAGATTCACATTCAAAGCTCGAAGTTCGCAGAATGTAAACTTTGTAAATATTAACTGTACGAATCGTCAATCAAAACAACTACAAAATGTTAACTGAATGGATCGGGAAACTGGGAAATGATAGGGAATTTATTTTTCGAACGGGAATTCCCGAAAACAAGGTTTGAACTTCAATAATGTACGTATATATAAAGATAAATAAATAATTATTATAATCAATTAGGAACATTTCATTGCTGATTATTAATAAATAAGAATGTAAAATAATTAATTTGAAGAATTATGAAATTCCAGGTGGCTGCTAAAATGCCAGAAAAAAATCACCAGTGTCACAAATTTCATATCATACCTGTTTTTTCTTTATTTGATTCGTCGTCATTATTTGGAGTTTAGAAAGGCATAAATTAAAAAATTTATTGAATTTTTTAGATAAAACTAAAGAAATAATGACTTAGTTATTTTGAGTCTTGAAGTTTACAAATTAAATAATTCGAAAATTAAAAGTGTTTCAAGGTAGATAAATCTTGGAACAACTGAAAAATCTTAGTAAATAAAATTCCCAACTCTGTGAAATTCTAAAAAAGAAAATATTTGAGATAGATTATTACCGAAATGATAAAATTTCCAACTACATAAAAATACTAAATCAAAAAATTCTCGAATAATAAAATAGCCGATAGTTTTGATAACATAACCGAATTGTAAAATTCCCGAGTAATAAGATTCGCTGCAATTTTTAATATTGCCGATTTTGAAAATTTCTGGTTAATGAAATTTTCGAAATAAAATTGACATTATAAAATATCCGAAATTGTCGAATTTTCGAGACATGAAAATTGCTGAATTATGAAATGCCCGAATTTTAACAATTAAAAAATTGTTTATAATTGATTGATATATATTTATCATCAATAGAATATTTCAATATTTTAATAGATATAAATTTTTGAACCATTTGTAATATATGTATTTTCTCACTTGTTTAATCATGACACCAATAATAAATTTATATTAGAGTTTACCGAAACAATTTTTTTATTATTGTTAAAATTCGGGGATTCATTCATTCGGGTAATTTATTTTTCCGGGAATTCTACAGTTTCAGAAATTCTATAATTTGGCAATTATCTTCTCGGAATTTTATTATTCGGAAATTCTCCGATTTGATATTTTTATTCAGTCAAAAATTTGATCATTTCGGTAATTTTGTTTAGAAATATGTTCATTCTCGGGAATTTTGCAATGTTTGGAATTTTATTTTTGGGGAATCTCTAGTCGTCCCGAATGAGGGACAGAATGTCCTCAATTCGAACCCAATAAAAATGTTGAAACTATTCCCCTCTTCCAGTTCAGAAATAAAAATTCCCTCCTCTTATCTCATTCATGCTAAAAATGAAAAAAGTGATCTCCCGTTAACCCAATAAAAATGTTAACAACATAAAATTCCCTCTTCCGGATGAGAGAAAAATGAAAAACCAAAATTCCATACCTTTTAAACAAACAGAAAATTATGAATGAAACATATGCTTCTTCTTATAGATGACACTGAAACCAACTGAAACTAGCACCCAGTTAATTTGAAAAAAAATGTAGGTTGGTATCGCTGATTGGAGAAAAATCAATTCAAAAGTGTTGGGCATACGCAGTTACATTGTTGACATTCGCTTTCTCCCTAACCCCCATTTGAAACCTTTTCTTGAATATGTTCAAAGTTATGCATGATTTTTGTTTACAATTAGTTCCAGAATTTGCATTATTAAAATCAATTAAGCATTAAATTCCTAAGCATTCATTAATAGAAAGAGAATATACAATTTTCAAACATTGAACCTGAAATTCTAGAATTTTCAACGTTTTCAATTTGGAATAATTCAAACTTTTATCATCCTGAATTCAGTATAAAAATGTTCATTTTGACCTTTGTAATCCAAACTAGTTTAATTCCAATTTGGGAGAGTTTGAATACTCATCTGAAAATGAATAAATTTCAATTACTTTCAATATGGAATCATCCTATTTAAATGTTTGACTGGAAAATTGTTTAATTTAAAACATTTTATCAATTCTTCATTATTCTGATTTCAATTGAGATTTATCAAAATTAAAAATTGATAATATTCATCTCCAAATTCAAACACGAAATGATACAATCTTGAAAGTTTTTATAATAAAAAATGTCAAGGTTTTATAATCCAAAGGTAAACTCAGAAATGTTTATCTTTGACGGATAATAAGAGGAGCATATTCAATTTCAAATTGGAAGACTTTGAATGCTCATTGTCTTTTTTTTCTAAACTGCGAACTTAAAATTCTATGATTCCTATTTTTCCCCACATTCAAAATTTTTTTATTATTCTAATTTTAAGGGCTTTTCATTTGAAAATTTTATCACTTTCATTGTCCAATTATTTTACTTACAATGTTTTTGGTCAGGAATCATAACATTTGAAATTCTTCCCATTTGCAATTGCCCTATTATCTCATTCTTATTACAAAATGATTCAATTTTGAACGTTTTTCATTCAAGAATTATTCCGATTCATTGTCTTCTAATTTGGAATTTTCTGTAATTTTTGAAATTTTCCATGAAATTATTGGATACTAGAAGTTCCTAATGTAAAATTATTAAAAACGTCATAACTCCATCGTTCATCCAAAATTTGTAGATTTTAACAAATTTTTGGTCCAATTCCTCCAATTCAAAATTGGAATGGTTTTAATCTAACAGCTATATTTTCAAACTTTAAACGCTTCGAGCTGAAAATTGTTTCTGTTTGAACAGTTTATAAATTAAAAATATTTGGAACTTACTTCATTTGGAGAACTCTTATTTCCAGAATTGTAATATGAAATTAGTCGATTTTGAACGCTTCGAATCATAAATTATACATACACAATTTCAATTCCTTTCATTTTGAAATGATATAATCTCTTCAGAAGTGTTCAATTTCAGACACTTTAATTTTAGAAATCAGAGATATACTTCGGGATGATTCATTTTGCAACCCTCTCGATGAGAACTCATTAAATTTAAAATTCTCTCGATTTGTAAATTATTCAACTGAGAGACGTTGCAGTTCGAAATTTTCGAATATATAATCTGGAACTATTTAAATCTCAACATTGCAAATTTATAAGCATCCAAAACTGTTTTATTTAAAATATTTGCCATTCCAAATTATGGAACTTTAAATCCTTCAAAATGGAAATTTTCCAATTTTTTCATCTGATATTAAATGTTGTAGTTCATTAATTAGGAATTATTCCATTTGGGAGAACGTAAAATTACAATTATCATAATACTATTCCAAATCTGGTAACTTTTAATACAAAATAGTTTCAACAAAACAGTTTAAATTTTCAAATTATTCGATTTAAAAACATGCTCATATTATTTATCAATCTTTTCAGCTTCCGTTTCAACTGGGACTCAAAAAATAAAAAATGTGTTTTCAAACTTTCAATAATTAAAACGAACTAGTTTGAAACATAAAAAAACAGGAGATCAGATGAAAAATTTGGAATTCACTACACATTTTTCATTCAAAATATTTTAAAGTTCCAGAATTTGGTACAAAAAATCTTCCAAATAAAACAGTTTGGGATTCTTTGACACACTGATGTCTTTCAAATTAGTGCTTCGTGAAAAAATATAGTCGACGCCGTGGTCGACTTAAAAAAAAGCGAGATTTAAACAATTTTTTTTTTTTGTGTAAACTAAATAAGCAGGCATTTGAAAGATATGCATTAGTAGTCAAAACCGTCATTATCAAATTTACTATTTTCTCCTTTATAGTCACTATTGTTTGAATCATTTTCGATTTCTATTTTTATTTAAGTCGGTCTTTTTATGCCAAAATTTTTTTTGTCATCCCTTTTCCTACTTACGTTCTTTTATAGAACTCAATTTTTTCTCCATCTCGGTAATTTTTTCTGTTAAGGGTAAATGGTAGTCTATGACGTAATCAAAATTTGACCTTGGAGTTTTTTTTCTCCGCCTTCTTATTTTCAATGTAAATAATATTTTGGATTGCAACTGTGAGAGACTGAGGCTAATATATTTTCCTCATTCTCTCAAAGTTTCAACCCAAAATATTATTTACTTTGAAAAAAAGAAGGCAGAGGAAAAATACACTTCAAGGTCAAATTTTGATTACGTCATAGACTACCATTTGCCCTTAACCTCTTGAGAAGTTCTTCGCTTGCATTCACCATTTTTCAGAAAATCCTTTTTATATTTTTTATACTTTGAGGTTCGGAATGCTTATGGCGCTTAAACAAATAACAAAAACCTACGGCTGGTTGGAGAAACAAATGAAAGTTACATTTTTCTCGTGCAAGGCGGGAAGTTCGAAGTAGCCTTATTTATATGGAAATTAAATTGTCTTGAGACAAACCGATTATCCCATAATATTATTAGATTTGATTAGAAATGAAGGAAAATATTATATTCATTTATAATATTTGAAAAGTACTTAATTTTGTTATAGAAACTTTTCAAAAACCTTCATAATTATGAAACAGCTTGACGTTCAATTGTTTCTCCTACCAACCGTAGGCCAGGTTTTTGTTTAAATGCCAAAAGCATTCAGAACCTAGAAAGAGAAAAACTGTAAAGAAGATTTTCTGAAAAATGGCGAATGCAAGCTAAGAAATAATTAAGAGCTTGGAAGCAAGAATTACCGAACTGGAGAAAAAAATAGTCAATTCAAAAGAAGGTAAGTGAAAGAATTGATGCCAAAAATGGCAAAGAATATTATTTCTGAAATTTTTTCTACTTTTCCCCTTCTTTCTTCTGAAACTGTGATCAATTATTCGAATAGAAATATAGAGGCATTAATTTTTTATCTCGTAGAAAATGTTGATGCACGTAGTTGGCTTTACGGTTGAGTGAATTGAAACCAATTGAATTGCTTAAACGCTTCGGCACATTAGTGAATTTGATTAAATCTGTGAAAATTACATGATTTTTTGCATGTAATTTTTGGTTAATAACGCAGTTATAAAATTATACAGAATTTCTAAATTTTAAATCTAAGTTTTTTCTCTTTTTTCTTTTCCTATCTAATATATCGGCAATTATTTTTGATTCTAAATTATTCTTCAGAAAAAATTCTTTTGTATGTAGCGAAGTACATAAGTATATTTACGGAAAATGGTTTTCAAAGTTGACGAAAAACATTATGGTCAAATAACTTTCTTTTTTTTTTATATAAATTTGAAGAATAACTCGGAATTATTATTTGAAATCCCCCCGAAATCTTACGTAAGATCAAAAACTTTGTAAATTACTGTACCTTTTTCCGGATGATAGGGAAAAACTGGT
>WSXT02205493.1:0-18266 GCA_011762715.2 Neuroterus valhalla
GGGGGGGGGTTGGCTGATTTTCTCCTCCGCTTGGTTAAATGGGAATGGGGGGAGGGGGTCGTTTAGAGGCCCTCAAGTCTGTTACATAGTTTAAGTATGGTCCCTAACGATTTCTTCTATTCTAGGTCTTGAATAACCGTGAGATATCTTGAAATCGAGAACCATAATAAAACTACATGTGTGACATAACCATGGCTAGTTTTTTGTCCTAATTCTGATTTTCAATCTCAACTGATAAGGATTACTGATTAGTACACAAAATAAATTACTTGCTCCCTAATGACTAATTTTTCTTGGATATTCAGGAAAAACACCATCGTCGGATTCCCGTGACTGAAAACTACACCCTCACTGGATTGTATCCGAACACTTTGTACTACGTTTGGTTAGCAGCTCGTACCCAAAGGGGGGAAGGGGCCACAACAACACCTTATCCAGTTCGGACAAAGCAGTATGGTAAGCAGAAAACAAAAAACGAAAAACAGTGAAAAAAGTTCATGCAGCAAGGAGTGCCAATGTGCGATGATCCTGGTTTTCCATGATCAATAAATCATTGAATATTTATCAGTCGATTTTTCATCTTCATGGAGAACCAATGATCACGACGGCACAGCAGGTAGGAGATGCCGTAGCGCTAGACGCTCCTGCTAGTAGAGTAAGCTATATTTGAGTTAAAAGAACCTTCCAAAAGTCACTAACCGTAATGATTAAATACAAAACTCTTTTTTAAAAATATAGAAGACTCAATTTGTATCGTCAATGAATCAGTTCGTTGAAACGTGTGGGAGAGTGAGAATGATTGCATGCACTGCAAAAGAAAAACCGTTTTTGGATGCCACTTTATATATATTTATTTACGTACATATCATACATATAACTTGCACTAAGCACTGCATCGATATATGTGTGCATTTTGGGCACCTTTTTTTTATTCTCAATAATCTATAGTTTACATTTGGTTCTATCGTCTCCTCGAGCGATTTTACCTGTTTTTCGCTCGAAAGTAATTCATTTTGATGAAACAGAGCCAGAGCGTGACTGTCTAATCAAGTGTTGTTTTACTGTTCAAGGATGAATTGTTAAGTTTTACCTTTTTAAATGCATTATTTTATCCCCTGCAGCCACCTCTCATCGATCAACTTTATGGAACTGCTTCGAATTTACATGAATCGTCACGCATGCTTTTTATTTTTGATTCTATTTTTTATACTTAATATTTGACCAGATTTGTCTTTCTCGTGTTTTTTATTTATCCTGCCTTTTGTCTGTATTCAAATGTAAATTCTAAATTGTTTTTCTATGTTTCTTTTACTCTAATGCGGTTAGTGTCACAAACAAATGTTGTTCAGAGTCTTACAAGTTTAGTTTGAGAACAATCAGTTAAACGCGATTATCTAATCATGGAACAGCCCTATTGAAGATTCAGTTTATCTTCGAAGAAGAATCAGAGGTATTCGTTGGTTGGTGGCTGCGATAATCCTGTACAGACCCCTTTTTCGTTTTCCCCTCCTATAATTGAGTGTTATGCAGTACCCGGGGCTCCGCCTCAGAATGTAAATGGAAAGGCAGTCAGCCCAACATCCATATTGGTAACATGGGATCCTCCACCCGCTGACCGCTCCAATGGAATGATAGCTTACTACAAACTGCAAGTCGTCGAGAGCGGACGCTCGGATTCGGAAGCCAAGGTCATCAGACTAAACGACACAAGATTCGTTTTGGACGAGCTGAAAAAGTGGACCGAGTATCGGATCTGGGTAGTTGCTGGGACCAGCGTAGGTGACGGACCTCCCAGTTATCCGTTGACTGTCAGAACTCACGAGGATGGTATGTATCAGACTTGACGAAAATTTTTTTATGACCAACAACGCCTGCAAGGAGTATGGCGTGAGGAATCCGTTGTACAGCCGAATGACTTATCGGATCGATTTTTCTCAAAGGACGGAAAACGCTTTTAACTAGATTCTCGCTTTTTTCAATTTATTTTCCATATCTTGAGCTACGATTAACTAAATCATGAGGAATTGTACAGCACACAGTTAAAATCGCTTTCGGAAAAGTTCGTTCGACTCTTTTCGTACTTCTCAGACCGCTCTTTGCAGGTGGCAAGACATGCGACGGCTAAATTCGTACAATGTCTCTTTCATCAAAGAGCCAAAAATATAAAAGCCCGCCAAAAATCCGCGTTTCCAGTGCGAGATGCGCCAACACTTCTGACTTTAATTATATTTTCGATTTCAGATTCCACTAACTCTTCTACCTCTTTCCCTTCAATCTCAAACTAACCATACACAATCCTATTTTCTTTTCATTCTTCTTTCTCTTGGTATCGTTTACTCCATTTCAGTAATATATAATACTCACATGTTTTCTCTTTAGGGTACTATTTTCAATAAATCCACAACTATTTAAGAAAAATAAAATAGAAGCTCAACTCATATCTAAAATATAGTTTGAGAATCTTACTCTCCTCTTCTTAATTAATTTTCTCCTCGCGAAATTTTTGTGTATCAGACCCCTTTTGTTTACGAAACTAGCCTTGCCTTTTTTGGCTGGCAAAATTTTATATTTTTGGAATTTTTGCGGCAAAATTCATGTTCTTGTCGCCCTTTGTGCCCCCAGGATTGTTTCCAGGTACACGCAGCCACGGATTTTTTGGACCGCTGTGAAATAATTTTGAAGTCAGCGAGAAAACAAAATTTTTCAAATGTTTTTTCAGGGCCTAATCTCTTTTGACACTAGTTTTTTATGCCATTACTGGAATAGATTTTGACACACTAATAATACCTTATTACTCACCTAAATATTTTTGTCTTTTCTTAAAGCATTTGCAGGAGGATGATCCAGGTTTTGAAAACAGCTAGATTTAAGATAATTTACACTACGTACTAACTTATAATATGTATTCACTTAATCTATGTTTCTTTCGGATGGTTAACGTGATTCAGTAAAACTTGTTTTGTTCTTAGTTTATTTACTCACTTTTGCCACGTCTCATGAAAATAGAAGGAGCAGCAGGCTACCAAACTTCCGGTCTCTTCGTACTTTTGACTTCTAACAAGAAAATTTTGGACAATGTGTGAAAAAAAATATATTCTAGAACAAATTGATATAATATAAAGAGAGAATGTTGTGTCAAAAGTTTCGGAAGGCGAAAGTATGAACTATGCAGAAGGTTGGCAGCCAGCAAATCCATTCTGATACGCTTATATATATTTAGCATTACACGCGAATGTATTTTACACACAAGAATATATATAAACGCACTTGATTCTTTTTTCCCTATATATAATCTATATATATATATATATATATACATATATTTCTATATCTCTGATATAAGGCTCTTCTGTCTTTAGTTGAGATTTAGTTCTATTGTTTGCACATGTTTAGAGCATGCATTTGTTTGTTTAAGATCCCAAGGTTCACCAGCATCCAATTTCAAATTATCCTTTCATAACCATCCACATGCCCTGATTCTTCCACGACTTTCCTCTTACCTACCAACCACTCAACTATGCCGAGTCTGATAACCGCTCGATTTCCCCCTTATCCACTGAATGGCATGCCGATGCATGGGGCACTTTATTTTTACCAGAAAAAATCCTCGAAATTCCCGCATTTTCCCTCTGAAGGTATTTCTCTGAATTTTATTATATTTTTGGGATTCTCATATATTTTTAGATGAATGCCAGAAATAAAAATCCAAACAAATATTCTTCAATCGCATGATCTGTTCCCTCCGAAACATTCCTATTTTCAAGATTTTCCTTCAATACAGGTTGCAGGAAACAGAAGAACAGTTACTTAATTTCAAATTTTGATCAAGATTCTAAGCTGTATACTGATAAGTCCAGAAAAGCCTTTTTTGCTCCACTATGTAATGAACGAATCAACAATTTTGAAATTTGCATCAACTTATGAAAAACAATGGCTATTGGCCTCTTCTTTACGGCCATTCAAGATAGTTACGTTTGAACTGTTGAATACACAAGAATACATTTTTTTCACTGTCCCAGAATATATATTTATCACGCATCGACCCTTTGAAAAATGTATAATGCAATTCAAAACCAAACACAGAATATAAAACCATAATCTTCACTTCTCTTCTCAAGTTAACGAATTTATTTTTAAAGTGAGCACAAAACTGCATTGACTTGAATACCATTATTATTTTACATATCCTCCACATATCCTTATCCTCCAAGCAGACTCGGTAAAGCGAAGTGGTACGACAGAAAGCACTGCTAAAAGCACCCTATCGTGTAAGCTCGCACTTTGTGAAGCACAAGCAAATTTTCAACAGTATAATCGAACGTACGCGCACCGCAATAATGGTTTTTTTTCGGGCACAATCGCACCGCATACACGCATACGTAATTCTTATTTCCGCATAAATATATTTCCAAACACTGGGGGGAAAAATGGTCCAAATAATTATTCAATGAATTTTTTTTTCCATACATTTTGTATGCTTGGCAATTCCTCGTTGGTGATCAAGAGTAAATCAAGATTTTTTGCGTTTCAGTGTATGGATATATTTATGGGTTTTGAAACGTTATGCTTGTATTATAATAATAATCACGAGTTAAAAAGCGCATCTAAATATTGTGCCGAGCACCAGCACTAAGAGCACCCTACAAGCATCCCACTGTCGACTGCCATGCGACTTATGTCTCGGAATGTCGTGACCTTGAATCTCAAAATTTCACGTAGAAAATAGCTGATGCACTTTGAGATCACGACTAAGCGAGATTGGTATGAATGCGCGTATGAATTATATTTCTGAAAAATCCTATTGGTAAGAAAATGGAATTTATTGGATAATTATCATTCGTTTTCAATTTAATTTATTATCAGTTTTTAAGTTGCCTCCATTCTCGAACCAGTAGTACTACTTATAAAATCTGTGTGTTGGAAAATATCAAGAAAATTAAATCCGCAGACTTCCGAATCTAAATTGTACAATTGTTAAGGTATAAAGTTGATATTCTTTACCTTTTCACTATTGCAGTTTAAATTGCTGTAATCCTGAACAAAACACAGATTGTAGTTGTGTATTCCTTTAAACTACAGCTTGAAAGATGTTTCAGGTTCTTTATTAACAATTTACCAATCTTGAATGCTTTAAATTATACAGTACAGTTCTGATTTCTACCAATTAAAAGTAATTTAAAGTTCAGATGTTGAATATTTTTGAACATCAATTATCCACCTGAAATTTAAATCAAAATTGATGGAAATGAAGAACAACAATTTCACTCCAAATAGTTATAGCCTGAAAATCCATCAATTCGGAATTTCAGATATCTCTGAATCTTGCTTGAAACGTAATCTTTCTAGACCTTGATTTCTTAAATTTTTATGTTTCAAACCATTCCAAATTTGTACGTGTTTATCTTTTATATTGGAATGTTTTCATTTCGAAGATCTTATGTTTCAATTATTTACCTTTCATTTGGACAGCTTTTCAATAAAACTCAGTGTGACCGAACGTTCCTGTTAACAAAATTAAAGGTATCCCTTAATAAATCTTTTGTGTTTAAACTTGAATTTCTCATACAAGTTTACGGATAATGCTTCTTAATTTATTCTATCTTCTTCGAAGTAGGTGGATCAACTTGAAATTGAAATTTGTGTTTTTCAAAAATGTAATTTGAAAAGGGTGACAAATTTGGTTTCTTTTCTTCGAGCTTGTGACGCGATTTCTCGCATGACGAAATTAAAAAAATCTAATCTAAATAAAACTCATTTCTAGAGGCTAAGATTTTACTCTGTTCCCCCCTTGCGTAGATTTTCCAATCTCTGAAGAAACGAATGCTAATTATCAGAATGTTTCCTTTTTCTCTCTGAAGGCAATACAGAAGCACTTCTTGGGATTTGAAAGAATTTGGTCTGTATTGTCTGGGATTCCATCGAGTGCAACATATAAATCTCTTGCCGCACAAGTTAATGGTATTATTGAACTAAAATTCCGGTAGAATTCTCGGGTTCGATGTTTGAAATGACAATGAATATGGTTCGAATCGAAGATTATTGTATTAAGCACGTAGTACCATTAATGCAATAAACGTGCTGGCGAGAGAGGAAGGAGCGCAAGGCAACTAATTTGATTCATTTGAATACCAATATCCAACAAAAGTGTCGATCTGATTTGTGTCAGTTTCTGTATCGTGCTCTGAAATTCTGATTCATGCGACTTACTTTAAACGCCAAGGTATAAAGGAAAGAGATTCTTGACCAACGACGATGTTCAACCTTCGTAAGTAAAGTCCTGGGCAATTCAAATTGCTCTGGTGGTATTCCCAAATGGTTGGTACAATCAATTTATCGGTAACTTTACCAAACTTAAAAAAAAGAACTGATTATAAACATTAAAAATTCGCTAGAAACTGTATTGAAAATGATTTCCTATTGATAAAAATCAAATCGATTTCGCCAGAATAATGATTACATAAATAAAATTTATTTGATTGGAAAGCTACATGAATTACTAATTTGTCCAATATATTTTTGTACATATCTTCAAAACCTGAGGTTCAAAAGTTCATATTTTGAATCCGATTTTTCAGCCTGAAGAGTTGTGAAGTTAAAAAAATGTGTTCCTTATGAAACTCAGGTGACTGAAACTTTGCACTTAGAATTTGTGAATTGAAGTTACAGTTTGTCACACTGACAATTTTGTAGTGATGTAACATACACTTTTTTACAATTTTGCCTAATACCACTAGCTGTTTGCATGGGAATCGACTTTTTGTTCGATTTTTGTCTGTAATCTATCGTATTGACTCGATATGTTTGATGCCTTCGTATTGTCAGAACAGCACATCTATGGTTCTCATTTATATTATTACATTATATATTTATTACATATATACCACACATAGAATTTGTATGATACTTTTCAGTTGAATTCTCAGTCATGAATTGTGAGATCAAGCCACGTTTCATGTAGATACCAATTTTGAAAGCCTTGTCGGTCATTTCCGTTGAGTTCCTGTTTTCGAGTGTTTGGCAAAGTAAACGCATGGTATCTCCCTTTATCCCTTAGTTGTCATTGTAGCTCCATAATCGGTAGGCTAGCTCACGCGTTTCCGGGGATGGGCACACAATCCAGATTAGCAACTGGCTCATTCAATGACCATGTTTCAGTAATTTCTCACTGTAATTCAATATCTCTCATTTGTTACAACAGTCGTGAGTCATGACATACACGTTCACGATTCATGAAGTTGGTAGTTGCACATCATCAACTCGTAAATTGGTCTCAATGCATCAATAATTGAACGGTACTTTTTGGAAAATAGGTACAACATTTTTAAACGAACTGTTTCTGTAAATTGTGAAGAAAAAAGTAAATTATCAGAATGGAAACATAAAAATAGAGTGATCAGGGTGGCGACTTTTTCGGGAAACCGGGAAATGACTGGGAATTTAATTTCAAAACGGGTATTTTAGCTGACATAACCAAGACTATTCAAAATTCTACCGAAAAAATACAATAAATGACCGCTTTCTCTTCATAAAAGATATATTATCGTTCGATTTAAAGAATGTACCTTTCCTTCTCTCTGATTCTCAAAATATTTCAATACATTATAATTCATGAGGGGAAGAATTTTTTTTCCATTCTGAAGAAAAACGTTTTGCAAATTTGTTGCTCTGTAAGCTTTTTTTGGCTGACTCAAATTTGTTAATCAAATTGATGATAGCCCCAACAATTTTTTCGGAAAAATGTATTTATCACGTTTTATCTGCTTTTCCTCATTTATCTGACTTGAGACAGGGAATTCCAGAAAAAATGATAGTTTTTGTTTTAGGGCGGGAGCTTAAGTGAAGAAGTATAATTTCACTTGGAACAGGGAATTTTTTACATAGAACGGGAACTTATTATACTAATTATAATTCGGTTTTAGAAAAGAGGGTTAATAAAAAATCGTTCCTCCAATCAAAAATTCGTCACAATTTTCCCTCTTCTCAATTTTAAATAAAGAAAGTACTTCAAGCAGTCTTTAGAGTAGAAATAGTATTCCGAAGAAGAAATATTTCTGATTTATGATAGAAAACTTGTTCAAATTGTTCATTGCAAATTCATCCTTTTTAATCGAAAAATCAACTACTTGTTTAAAATCTAAACTTGTTTGGTGAGAGCTAAATTTTTATGTTAAAGTTGCATTATTTCGATTCAAAATTCACCTCTGGTTTAAATTGTAACTACTTTGTTGAAAATAAATTTATATTTTATTGGTGAAAATTCGAGTATTAAGTTGAACAGCGATTTCTGAATCTGAAAATTAAAGTATTTCTTTGAAAATTTATGCACTTAATGGGAAATTTGCCTTACTTGTAGAAAATTATTCTTTCTGGTCGAAAATTATTTTTTTTTTTGCTTAAAATACATCTATCCATTTGAAGATTAATCATTATACCTGAAAATTCATCAGTTTGTTAAATATCAATTTCTTCAACTGAAAATTCTATTGTTTCATTTTTAGTGGAAAATTGATCTTTTATAGTTGAAAATTCGACAATTTGTTGAAAATTTGTCTTTTCAAATTGAAAATTCAATCATTTCGTTAAACTTCACATATTTTCTTGAAAAGTCGGTTCTTTTATAGAAAATCATCTTCTCCTTCGAAAGTTAATATTCTTCCTCAAAAATTCTTTTTACGGTTAACAGTTCAAGTTATACAGTTCAACATTTTTCATTTTAGTCGAACATTAATGTAGATAAAAACTCTTATGTTTAGCTTTAAAATTAATTTTTTGTCAAAAATTGAACTATTATAGTTAAATAATCATCATTTCAGTTAAAAATTAGTCTTTCTGGTTGGAAATTCGACTACTTCAATTGAATATTTACAATTTCATGTCATTCTTCATCATTTTTTGTAAAAATGTAGTAATTTGTTCGACAGTTAATTTTGTTTGTTTGTTGAAAGTTAATTTTTTTTTGTTGCAATAGGTAATTTTTTTGAATGAAAATTTAACTTATTCCTATTGAAAATTCCATAGTTTCAGTTAGAAATTGATTTGTTTATTTAAAGATCCATTTTCTCCATTTTAAAATTTGAGTATTGAATAAATTTCTTCTTGACAATTCATCTTGTTCAGTAAAAGTTAATTTATCTGTTTACAACTCAACTCTTTCAGAGGAAGATTCTTCGTTTTATTATAAAACTCTTTTGTTTGGTTTAAAATTGTCTTTCTAAAACTAAAAATGTTACTGTTCCATTTTTCGTTGCAAATGATTTTTTAGTTCGAAATCGAGTATTTCGTTGGAACATTATATTCTTTCTCATAAATGCTTCTTTCTAGTTGGAAATTATTCTTCTTGTTTGAAAATTCACCTTCATCGTTGAAAATTGATGTGCTCCAGTTGAATATTTATCTTTCTATTTTAATATTCATCTTCTTGATAAAAATCCCTTTTTTTTTCTTTTTTTTTTTTTGTTATCGTGAATTGATTTTCCTAATTGTGAGTTTAACTGTTCTAATTTTCGTGAAAAAAAGAATGATATTTTTCTGTTGAAAATTTGAGTAGTTTTTTCAAAATTGATCTATTTTGCAATGTTTGATCTGTTGTTATAAAGGAAGTTTATAATGAACGTCATGAATAAAAATAAATAATTGCGTTTTGCGAGAAATATAAATTTGTTACTTCTAGTTGACCGGGAAAGTTGAAAAAATTGACCGTGAAGAACCGAGAAATGACCGGGAATTTGAAATCGTCCGCCAAATCGCCACCCTGGTGATAAAAAGCTGTTTTGAAATTTACTGAACGTTGTTTGCAATATGCAAATGATTTTCAATATTGAATTATTGAACTTGGTTTGGATCTTGCTTTTCTGTATAATATTTTAAGATTAATATCAAGAATAAAATATTTAACAAAAAAATCAAAAAGAAGGGATACAATACAAGACCTTAAATTAGAAACAAATGTGTCTTCTTTTAAATAGTAAATTAAAATCGTACACCTTTTCACAAATACAGTGGATCCTTTTTTCATCTTTTGAGCTTCATCAACATAATTTAGTAAATATATATTTTTCGAACACGTGTAGAACCAACAAGGAGGTAGATGAAAATTTGTTGTACATAAACTCAGCTTGAATCACATGATTTTTTCCGTCACAGATTCACATTCACAAAAGACAAGTTTAAGATTTACGAATTTAATGAAGGAAAACGCACAGACTTCATAAACTATAGTAAAAAGTCGCCAAATAAATTTAGTTATTTCTATAATAATGTGAATAGCTACCCCTACAATATCGGAATAATTCCGTTCAAGAACGGTTTTTTTTGTTTGCCCGTCCCCAAAAGCGTACGATTTTCAAACCGCGGCGGCCCTCGAATTTTGGAGTTTCTATTGGTGGGTTGTTTGAGTGTGAAAGAGCGAGACACCTTTTCAACCAAAATAACTTTTCCGCCTCTCTTTTCCGGTGACTTTTCGGAACAGCGGGTACAAATTTTCTCCAAATGCTCCGTCGGGTATTTTTTTTAACACAAAAGCGCGAGTTTTCTCACGAATGACCCCTCACGAATGTAGTTCACCTATGTATTCGTTGTCCTCTTTTAATTTCTCTTATATGGGTTTATTTTCTTCTTTTATCCATATGCATTTTCTTAGGTCTTTCCCTTTGGAGATGTTTCGTATCGCCAAATAAGGGGAAATAAAGTGAATACTGAAAAATTAAATGAAATACACTCATGGTTTTTTTTTATCAAAGAAATTTCTCTTTGCATGAAGTATTACTTTTTTGTTCCATTTTTCAATTCTGGCTAGTGAATACAGTTTTTGAGAATATCCTTTCTTTTGCGGTACGAGACAGGTGGACAATTAGCCTTTATCAGTTTCTTTATATTTGGAAGTAGTGATTGCGCATGCCAAAAATATTCTCACGTCTCCCGCCTCTCTGCGACCAACCGCAACCGAGGACCGAGCGAAAAACGACCGTATCAGAGAAAAATAAAATAATTTAGCCTCTATCAGCTATAAATAATAATTATTGTCCATGCATGAATGGGAGGGAGAGAAAGCACGCATGCAGGGTAAATGGGGATAGTGAGATAGCGAGAAAGAAAGAGACAGAGGACCCGTTATTGACCCTTACGACAATCAGTAGATGCTGTATTCATTAAATTTCCATTAATTAAGATTGTTTAATCATACTCTACATTCTTGTACGTGCGAATTAGACACGATTTTTTATGAATTTTCTCCCACTTTTTTGGCGACTTTTGGGGCGCAGCTGAAAAAAGTGAGTATCCTCTCCATAGACAACAAACCAAAAAAAAAATCTCGTTCAAAACTCAACTATTAACTGTATTTTTTTGTTCATATTTTTCATGAATTTCTTTCTAATACAAACACTATGGGAAACGCGTCGCTAGTGTATCATTCTGTGCCATTTTTTCGTTTTTTCATAAAGCAGACAAATCGCTATGATGGGTGTTTTTTATTTTGTAGAACAGTACTTTTTACGGTTGTATACACAGTTTGATACCTTTATGCCAGGCGTGTGATATTTTATTTCTATTTCAATTTGCATTCTCTACCCTTCTGTAAAAGTCAAAGCACTCTAAATCAAATTGGATTTCTCGTTTGAAACATTGAATTTCCTTTTTAGTAATATGCCTAAATTATTTTTCAAGGGTGTATTGACTTTTCACATTGGGGTTGTATTCCACCACGAGCGAAGCTCTAGTAGCAGCTGTAATTCTCTTTTTCCTGGAACGTAGATAGGCAGTGTTGAATTTTTATTTCTTATACAGATTTCTACATGTTGCACATTTTATTTCACCGATTTTTACACGCGATTATATTTTTGTACGTCGGATTCTGGACTGTCCATGACACATGTATGCCATTAATTTTGAGTAATTTTTGATGTCAGCCTCCGCTTTTGTAAATACGCGGACTAGAAAGTTTATTTATATCCACACTCTTTAATAAATCACAAGCCCTGTTAAGCACAATTTTGGAATCGTTAATGATGACGGCGATTTGTATGTTGCTTTTTTTTCAAGCACAGCTTTTTTCTTCCTTTTTCCTGGACACTTGTAGATAATCAGTTTTATAATTCATCATGGACTCTCCAATAATACCGCCCTTATCGTTCAGCCTTCTGCGTTATTTATCAAAGACGCGATGATTTCTCTGAAATGAGAAAAATTAAAATTGAAAGAATTATTGGTATTCAAATGGAGAATATTTCGTGATAGGGACGTAGAGTGTGGCGTAAGACGTTTCTTGTCATCGTGTGAACGTTTTGGTACTGAAGTGTGTGTGTGACTGATTGCTTGTTCTCTTTATTTTATGCCTTTCTTTTCTCTTATTATAATTCTAACAGTTTTGTAATTATTATTATTATTTTTACTTTGCAGCTACAATCCATTAATTTTTCTCCAGGATTGGCAAAGCTAAACTGAAAATAGTACTTTATTGTCTCTATCTTCAATTGAATTCCATCCTGTAGAAATTTTGTTTTATTATTGTTTTTACGGGAAGTTGCAGATAAACTAAAGTAAAATAATGTTAAGTTCCTGGTTTATAGGCCTTTTGAGTTTAATTTTTGTTTTCAGAACTTTTTCCTTATTTTCAGCACAGAGGTCGACATTTTTGCACTTTATGTTTACCCACCTTGTATAAAAGAGTATGTTTGAGTGTGTGCTTGTACGTGTGATTAGCGAGAGGTAGGATTGAGGGATCCAAACTAACATTGAGTTACGTTACAGTGCCGGGAGATCCTCAGGAGGTCAGAGCTACGCCAATCAATTCTACAGCCATCCATGTAGAATGGAAGCCACCGAAATCGAAAGACCAAAACGGCGTCATACGAGGGTACCATATTCATATACAGGAAGTTAGTGAGAAGGTTCGTAATCACTTGAATTCGAAATCTCATTCTAAAGAATCCAATTCTTGGAATAAAGTCATTATACAAAATTCGCGTTCAGCTCATTTATCCCATGATAAAATTATTATGAACATATTTAGAGTATGCTATATTACGGTTATTTATGCAAGTTAAAATAACGAACAAATGAAAGAAATCGGTCAATTTTTATTCAGAACAAAATATTTCATGTGAACATTATATTTTTCCATTTTTTGCGTCTCCTGATTTATGATTCACAACATTCAAAATTAAAGAACAATTTATGAGGGCGCCAATATCAATCGGGAGTCTAATCTATTATCAGGGTAGCGACTTGACCGGGAAACCGGAAATTTTATTGACCGGGAAAAATCGGGAATTCAACCGAGAAAATACGAGAAATGACCACTTTCTTTTTATAAATTAGAAAGAGATCTATCTTATCATTTGATTTGAAGAATTCAACGTTCCTGTAGTCTGATTCTGACAATTTCTAAATATATCGATACTTTATATTGCTCTGTGAGATTTTTTTTAGCTGACTCAAGTTTGATAATCAAATTGATGATAGTCCAAATATACGGAAAGAATTATTTTCTCAATTTCCTCAATTTTATTTAAAAAAAATTGTATTTACCGAGTTTTATTTGCTTTCTCCTCATTCATCTGACTTTCAACAGGGAATCTCCTACATGGAACGGGAACTTTTAAAAATAATTTGTATTCGAATTGAGAAGAGAGGAAATTAAGAAAACTGCTCTTCCAATTAAAAATTCTTCAAAATTTGAAAGTCCCCTCTACATAATTTTAAATGAAAGAAGTACATAAGGGGTTTTTAGAGTAGAAGTAAAAGTAGTGTTTCAAATGAAAAATGTTTCTAAATAATAATAGAAAACTTTTTTACATTTGTCATTGCGAATTCATCCTGTTTTAGTTAAAAGAATCAACTACTTGGTAGAAATTTAAATTCTTTTGTTGGGAATTATATTTTTTTGTTGAAGGTGCATTATTTTCATTTATAATCCACCTCTGATTGAAAATGTGACTACTTTGTTAAAAATCAATTCATCTTTTTTTGTTGAAGATTCAAGTATTCAGTTGAACATTGATTTTTGAATTTAAAAATTGAACTATTTCATTGAGAATTCATTTCCTTTGTTAAAAATTCGCCTCTTTTGTAGAAAATTAATTTTTATTGTGGAAAATCCACCTTTTTCGCATCAAATACACTCATACCAGTTGAATATTCATCATTTTATCTTAGAATTCATCAGTTTGGTTGGAAATCAATTTCTCGAAGTGAAAATTTGACTGTTTCATTTTTAGTGGAAAATGATATTTTATATTTCAATATTTAACTATTTGGATGAAAATTTGTCTTTAGGGATTGATTAATTAGTTCGTTGAAAATTCACATATTTTGTTGAACAAATGGATTTTTTGGTATTAAAGCATCTTTTTCTTCTAAATTTACTATTTCTGGTTCTTGTTCTTCTTTACGGTTAACAATCCAAGTTGTACAGTTGAATATTTTCCATATCAGTCAAAAATTCATCTGGTTGAAAACTCTTGTTTGGTTCAAAATCAATTTTTAAGCCAAAAATGTTTCTATCCAATTTTTAAGACAAAAATGTGACTCCTATTTTTGGTTGAAAATGATTATCTCTATAGTTCAAAATTCAACCATTTTGTTGAAAAATTGTATTTTTTGGTTGGAAATCAATTTTAGGTCAAAATTTCAACTATTCTAGTGAAGGGTCCATCATTTCAAGTAAGAACTCGTCTTTTGAGCAAAAATTCAACTGCTACAGTTAAACATTTACAATTTTATTTGAAGATTCATCATTTTGATTGGAAATTTTTTCATTTCATTAATATTACTGTTCCATTTTCGGTTGAAAACAATTTTTTTTTTTGTTCAAAATTCAACTAATTTGTTGAAACATTGTATTTTTTGGTAGAAAATTCTGAAGAAAATTCATCTTGCTATTTGAAAATTAATATCCTCGTTTGAATATTCACCTTCATGGTTGAAAATTGAAGCGCTCTAGTTAAATATTTATCATTTTAGTTGCAAATTCATCTTCTTGGTTTTTAATTTAAAGTATTCCAGTTGAAGATTCATAATGTTATTTGAAAATTCATCACTTTGTTTGAAAAATGAACTATTTTGTTAAAAATACATTTTTTTTGTTATCGCAGATTGATTTTTTCAATTGTGAGTTCAACTGTTACAACTTTTGTTAAAAATGATATTTCTACGTGAAACATTTGAGTATTTTTTTCAAAATTATTTATTTTGCAATTCTTGATCTATTTTGTTAAAGGATGTTTAGAATGAATATCACGAATTGAGATGAATGTTTGCATTTTGCGGCAAATATGAATATGTTACTTTTAGTGGACCGGGAAAATTGAAAAACTTGACCGGGAAAAAGCGGTAAATGACCGGGAATTTGAAATCTGCTGGCGTATCGCCTACCTGATCATGTTCGTTGCAGCATTTGAATCATCGTTGAAAAACTCGAAATTTCAACAATTACGTCGTTAAAATTTATTATCCTGATTTATTCTATATCTTGTAATTTAGAATAAGGACCTTCTGAATGAACCGATGCAAGTCAACATTCAAGAGCTAAATGTTATGGAAGCGAATATTACGGGTCTCCAACCGGACACAAAATACACAATACAGGTGGCTGCTTTGACGAGAAAAGGAGATGGTAATCGTTCAGCTCCAGTTGAAATCAAGACTCCTGGTGGTGTTCCTCACAGACCTGAACTCACCATAAAGTAAGTCTCGAATCAAGCTTTTCTCATTTATTTATCTTCTCTTTTCTAATTGCTACATTTTTCCATCAGAGTTACTCACAGAGACGATCCGACGACTCTAGAACTAAGCTGGGATGAACCTACACAGACCTATGGTGATCTGATGAATTACAGAGTCAGATATGGAATAAGGGGCCAGAAACTAAAAGAAGAGATTGTTCCTGCTGATCAGCTGAACTACAAAGTCACTGATCTCAGTAAGTATAAACAGTATGAGTAGTACAAATTGAAATGTTTTTTCTTTTATTCAGCATAGATTTTTTATTTTAAACGCCCGAATAATTTAATAAGTGTACATCTAAAATCACCACTCTAACGTTTCGTTGGTCTTTTAAACTAACTAATAATTACTAAAATTGTCTGCTGTTTGGTGCTTGAGCGTACTGAAATGAAAGATAACTCAAAAGGCAGAGTTGTTAGTTCGGCACCCAACGTTGGAGTAGTTATTTTGAATGTGCACTCCAAGAAAAGTGCTCTTAACTAAAGGTATTGAATTCTAAATTCTCAATTTTAAAACTGTTTAGTTGAACGAGGCGTAGACTATGAATTCCGCGTTGCTGGCAAGAATCATATCGGATTCGGTCAGGAAGCTTTTCAGTACTGGTCCAGTCCAGAAAGCGAACCGACAGGACCACCCACAAAGTTATCCTTCCACTTCCAAACACCCGATACCGTTTGTGTCACATGGGAGCAACCTCTTCGACATCACAGGAACGGTCAAATTATTCGATACGACGTTCAATTTCACAAAAAGAACGACCACAGTACAATCATTGATCGAAATACGACTACCACGAGAGCCGTATTCACGAATTTAGAAGAAAATACCGAGTACGTTTTCCACGTTCGTGCACACACGCAGCGAGGCATCGGACCATTTTCTGAGAAAGTAACCATCGTCACAGAAAAGGACATTGGCAGAGCTCCCATGAATGTGAAAGCGGTCGCCACATCTGAATCTAGTGCCGAAGTTTGGTGGGAACCAGTCCCAAGTCGTGGAAAGATAATCGGATACCAAATTTTTTACACAATGACTGCTGTTGAAGATCTTGACGAATGGAAGCAAAAATCGGTGGGCTTAACTGAATCGGCCGATTTGGTGAATTTGGAAAAATATGCACAGTACGCAGTAGCAGTGGCAGCTCGTTACAAAAATGAACTTGGTCGACTTAGCGATAAGGTGACTGTTACAATAAAACCCGAGGATGTACCCTTAGATTTAAGAGCACCTGAAACTTCGACTCATTCAATGACTCTTTCCTGGAAACCGCCCATAAGACTGAACCCTGACAACTACAAAATTTCGTACGATGCTGTTAAATCATTCGTTGACTCTCAGGGACAAGGTCGTACGCAAATAATCCCACGT
The DNA here is from genome assembly GCA_011762715.2 of Neuroterus valhalla. NCBI lineage: Eukaryota > Metazoa > Arthropoda > Insecta > Hymenoptera > Cynipidae > Neuroterus > Neuroterus valhalla. Next base: position 17,092 of record WSXT02205493.1, read on the forward strand.
AAAGAAGTTCTGCTCGATCATCGAGATACCATCGCAAATATTGATGAACTCCAGCCTTTTACTACCTACAATGTAAATGTTACCGCAATTCCTCCCGATAGATCTTACAGACCTCCTGCGAGAATAACTGTCACGACGCAAATGGCAGCACCCAAACCTATGGTCAAGCCAGATTTTTATGGCGTTCTTAATGATGAGATACAGGTGATTTTGCCTTCGGCTTCGGAAGAGTATGGACCCATTTCTCATTCTTATTTAGTTGTGGTACCGGAGGACACATCTTTGTTGATCACGGAACCAGACGCTCTAACTGAAGATATGATTACTGGAAAGGGTGGAAAAGATAGAGATAATGCGCCTTACATTGCTGCTAAGTTTCCGCAAAGATCTACTCCCTATACTTTTTATTTGGGAAATGGAGATGTTTATGATGGATATGAAAATAAAAAATTAGATAAGAAAAAGAGATATAGAGTATTTGTACGAGCTGTTGTGGACACTCCGAGAAGGGTACGTATAAATTTAAGAAATATTCAAGGGGTTGATCACCTGAATTTTGAGCGAAACTCTAAGATTTCAGAAATTTCCAAAAATTTCGTAAGATTTGCAAAGATTTATCCAAAATTCGAGAATATTTCAAAGATCATAGAGAGATTTCACACAGAGTTCCACAAAGAATTCAAATATTTCCGAAGATTCCACGAGGATTTCAAATATTTCGCAAAAGTTTTGAGAATATTTGGAAGATTTCTCAGAAACTTCAAAGATTCTCAAGATTCCAAAACATTTCGAAGAATTTCACGAAAATCTCTAGGAAAAAACTGTTAGTTTCTATTAAAATCATATTTGTGATTCCCTATTGTATTTTTAAAAACTTTTAAAATTAAATAATTCTACTAGGAATCACCATTTTTTGCCTTCACAAATGGTATAATTTCGCATTGTTGTATGCGATTGCAGGGTGGCGACTTGACCGGGAAACCGGGAATCTCATTGACCGGGAAATGACCGGGAATTTGATTAAAACCCGGGAATTCGGTTGACTCAACCTAGACAATTAAAAATTTCACCGTTAAAATACGAGAAAGGACTGCTCTCTTTCTGTGAATTGAAAAGATATCTCATCATTTGATTTGGAGAATGTAACGTTCCTTTAGACTGATTCTGAAAGTTTT
>WSXT02205504.1:0-18266 GCA_011762715.2 Neuroterus valhalla
GAGAATAGGCAGCATCCTGATACCGTTACAGCTAAAAAAGGTTTAGCTGAAACAGCCATATCGGTTTTTCAGTGTACGAAAATTCAATTTGATAGAAATAACATTTTTGTATAATTATTTTGTCTCTGAATACTTCTTTCCTTCAATAGTATTGACTCCAAATTTTTGAAAGATTATTGGTATTCACGATACTTAAATACATCAAGTTTGAATAGCTTTGCAATATACCTTCATATGTTATTTTATTGACAGTCCCTAATTTTGTAATCCATACATAATTATATTGAAAAAATTACAAGATTTAGTGACAAGTTATGATGGTCGTCAGTTTGTACACAATAGATTTCGTTTTATTTTTTTAACGGAATCTGTTAGATAATATACCTGTCATAATAATAAACTATTAATAAAATTTTTAAATAGTTTACCAGATAAATAATTAAATTGTCCATTAGGAACCAATTTTGGGCAATATTTTTGTAAAAAGTGACAAAAAATAGTCATATGTTTAGTTTAATCCTTATTTTTACTCAAGTTAAGATCATTTGAGTACACATTGTTCATATGAAAGCGAATTTCTAAATGAAATGGTTTATATAATCTACTTTTAGCTTCAAAATGTCTACGAACTCTTATTCGCCCTTTAAGATACAGCCACAATTTTATTACCCTGAATGGTTTATTATCCATGCACGCCTTAAAGATCTGATGGTTAATTTTATTTAATATTTTCCAGACTTTAGTGGTGCTCAAGAATCTTCAGAGGGCGCTGCTCCAGAAGAAGGTGATGCAGGAGACGAATCAGCAGACAAAAAGGAAGGCTCAGACAAGGACTCATTAATTTTAGGAGGGCTAGGAGCATTAGGGGCAGGAGGAGCGGCTGCAGCATTTATGCATCGTAGAAATAAAAAAAAACTGGAAAAACAACAATTCGGAAATACTGGTGGATATGGTCCAGGTGGATATGGACCAGGTGGATATGGACATAGACCTGGTGGATATGGACCGGGTGGATATGGACCAGGCAGATATGGACATGGACCAGGTGGATATGGACCAGGCGGATACGGACCAGGTGGATACGGACCTGGTGGAAGTCCTGGTTTTAATGGACCTCCTGTATTAGCTTTCCCTCCTGGACCTCAAAGCAATGGTCCACACGATAAACACGATAAACACGATCATGAACATGGACATCCTGCACATGTAAAAATTTCTTACACTAAACATGTCCATCATCATGGACATAATCCTAAAGATGAACATAAAGATGAACATAAAGATGCGCATAAAGATGAACATAAAGATGAGCATAAAGATGAGCATAAAGATGAACATAAAGATAAAGATAAGAAAAAAGATTAAAGAAAACGGATTAAAAATTATTATCAATCAAAAACATTATGTACACATTCTGTATGTCTTTTGCTCACTCCGATGCCTTTCAATTCAAAATTCAAGCCGATGGTAGAGCTGTAATATTTTTGAAAAGTAAATCAAAGATGTATTCGAAAATATGGTATCTTCCTTTGTTTCGTTCCTACTTCATCAATTTTGAAGTTACTTGCAACCTAATTCCACATCTGTTTTTCTTGTGATATCAGTTGTTATTTGATCTATTTATTTATCACTTGTTATATAATGATTCCATATAATTTTCAAAACATGATTGATTGTCGACATAAGTCTACAATTTTAATATTCGGAAAATTTTGAGATTCGAATTGATCAGCCCCATTTTCTATTAAAAGAATCTCATTATATGCCTACCTTTTGGTTGAGGCAGATTTTTTACATTCTTATTCCAATGGCCAAGGATTTTTCAAAGGGAAGTTTTCGGACTCACTGATTGAGAAAAAAATGATGTTTTCTTCGATGTCCGTCTGTCCTCGTTGCCGCAGTCTACGAATATGATCAATTTTGGAGGGATGATGAGACTGGATTGCCTTTTGGTACACTGTTTTGATCATCGGTTTTGGATTTTTTATCAGAAATGCTTTTAAACGAGAAAAAATTTCATTTTTTCAGCAAAATCTAAAGAGATACGACAAAAATGAGATGCATAGTTTTTGTTCCAATCGTGGCTGAACCATAGAACATACACAAAACTTTTACGAAACGAAATCGTTTATCACAAAAAGTTGCGACAAAAAGAATATCTTGTGATGCATGCACGGAATTTTTGCCTTTTGATGCTCGCTATTGGATTTTACTATAGATACGATGCAAGCGATACGTATAGTATTTTTACTTAACAGGTTTAGTGCTCTGAATTAAAAAAATATAGTTTCTTGCGATGTTGCTAAGTCTATGCTATTTTTTCTAAATTGAAAGATCAGAACATTAAAAAGTTTGCTAGAATATATGAATAAGCAACTGGAATATGACATGTGCGTGAAATTATTTCGGAAGGAGCAAACTGAAGATAAAAGTTCCAGATACTGAAAATAATTAATAGGTAAGTTCAATGTTTCTCACGTTTAAACGTAAATCATAAAATCTGAAAAATGAAATAAAAAAATTAAAATTACTGATTTAACAGCACATGTGTAGTAATTAAAGATTACCAGTCCTAAAAGTTTAAATTCACTTTACAAAAATATAGTAAAAGTGTGGTAAAATGACAAACATTTTTAAAAGTGCATTTATATGGTATAGCGTGCAGTAAGTGATTAATTCTTCAACACTTAAAAAAGGTAGTAAAGAAATGACTTTAAATGACTAAGACGCAATTGCAATAAGTGATGTTGCTCAGAAAGAAACCCGATCTTCACGTTAAATAAATATGTAGAAATGAGGAATAACGGTAATATCGAGTGGAAGATTGAAAGATGGCCATAGATTTTTCAACGAACAGTTCTTGATTCACCCCTTTGTGAGCTTTAAGGGATCACATCAATTCACATGCGGCAAGTCTTACTTGCAGCATCACTCCCGAGTAGATTGCCAATTTTGTGGCAAGCCTCACGAACCGAATTGTCTACCTGCGGCATCTCTCTCCCTCCAAAGTGTCAAAAGTACGGCATCTCTCCCCTTAGAAAAATTTGACGTGGCAAAATACTGTATATGGAAATGATGCAGGTTGAATAACTTCCCCTTTCCCAAGTCTTGAAGGGGTGGAAAGGCATCCCTGTGATAGGTTAAGGAAATAATTCAGGTCACATACCTCCTCCTTCTCCCAAGTCCCGTGGGGGGGGGGGGGGCTCCTGTGATCGGTCATTGAAATATTGAGGGTCAAATAGCTAAAAATGGTAAATCGAGTCAGGGAGACTTGCCGCACTTTTGCTACTTTAGAGGAGGTGAGATGCCGCAAGTGGACAATTCGGTTCGGGAAGCTTACCACAAAATTGGCAATCTACTCGGGGGAGATGCCTCAAGGACAGCATGCCGAAAGAGAGACTTGATGCAGGTGAGACTTGCCGCGAAGAGACTTGGCACGGGTGAGATTCACCGCAGGTGAGACTTTCCGCTGGTGAGACTTGCCGCAGATGAGACTTGCCACGCGTGACTCAATATGGACCCAGCTTCAAGATCTAGTCAAATATTTGAAAAGACTAAACATTTCTTTAGTTTGATGTCAAATTTTTTCCAGTTTCCAATTTATCAAAGAGGAAATTCGTGATTTAATAGAATTCTCACCTAGCTGGCACAAAATTAAAGGATGTAAATGGGACGTTCTTGAAACGTTTCTTGAAGGTACTCATCAAAAGACGTCTTTAGAACGTTTCAGAAAACGTCCTGAGTCAGGCAAAATAACGTTCCGAAAACGTATAATATGTTTTAAGAATGTTATAGAACGTATTCGGAACATTGCACGTTCTTGGGACGTTATTTTCTCTGACTAAGGATATTTTTTGGACATTCTAGAATAGTCTGCTGTTGTTCGTGCCCACTGGGTACCTAGACAGAAAGAATGCTACTTCTTGCCAGAATTCCATAAAAACTTACCCAGAGAAATATGGTGATTCCGAGGAGCCAGAGCGATCTCAAGACGCTCGCGAATGCCAATTATTAGATGTTGCTGCGTCACTAGCCACAATATTCTTGGAAATTATGAACATTAATCCTTCATGATTATTCATGGATCTTTTTGTTGCATATAATATTATTTTAATATAAATCATATATGGACTTCAATTTAAAAATGTTGCCTGTTCTTTGGTATTTCATTCTGTTTAAAAAAACATGATATTTATTCCAATTTTGAAAATTTTGGCTTATCTATTAGATCTTATCTTATCTCTGAACTCGACCCTTGATTCCATCGGCTCGAAACGCCTCCGACCCCATCGAGTATGGTAAATATATGCCGAGACTACTCGACACTCTTTGAGCTTTTCTATGGGTGATATTGTACGCTTCTTTTTCCTGGATGCAAATTTAGATTACCGTACTGATTTGTAACAATTATAAATTTTTTTATCTTACAACAAATTGGGATTGGAATTGTGGATCAAAATTATAAATTAAATCTTTCAATTTTCATCTACTGCAAATATAGATACAACCTTGCTACTTCAAAGCTCATTCTCTGCACAAATGATGAAATTTGACTCATGATTGCGTGGAATTTATTGATGCGTGTTTTAGTTCAAACAAGGAATAAGCTCTTGGAGAACATATATCTTGAAATACAAAGGCCTTACATTTTATTATGTACATACCTGCTTCAGATTTCCATAAATTCGAAGATAACAGGAAGTATATATGGGATGGAACCATCGTTTGGGAATTTATTAGTATGCGGTCAGAAAACTGAAACGATATCTTTATCATCCAATCCGAACAAATGAGGTTCTTTGTTATTGCTCTGCTTGTTGCCTGTGTGGTCTTCGGCATATCTCTTGGTAATTAGAAAATTTCAAGTAATGTTTTCTTGGTAATAGGTTTTTTATGATAATTTTATAATATTTTTTTGATCATGTATATTCTCATACATTTTAAAGCAATAATAACTCAGAAATATTGTTTTGCTGTCTACCTAATATTCACATGCTAAGCTGTCAATTTTTGAATATGGAATATACAGTAAAATAATTCTATTTTCCAAAAAAATTACAGAGAAGTGGCACAGAGAATAAAAATCTTGTCACATTTATATTAGTTTGTTTTGCTAATGGAAGTGTGATTGCATCTGCTGTCACTATTCTATAATAATGACACGGTTTTACATCCTTGAATCTTCTAATAATCTCAAGGTTCATTTGAATTCTCCTTTTCCAGACATTGGTGGTGCCCAAGATACCGGATATGATCAGTCAGGAGGCTACACAGATGGTTCAGGCGGCTATACAGATCCTACAACAGGAGGTGAAGATTCAGGCACAGAAACAGGAACAGGAACAGAAACGTCACCAGACAAACAGGATAGCTCAGACCAGGATTCAATAATAGCGGGAGGATTAGGAGCATTAGGGGCAGGAGGAGCGGTTGCAGCAATAATGCATCGTAGAAATAAAAAAAAACTGCAACAAGCACAATTAGAAAATACTGGATATGGAAATGAACATAATGGGTATGGACATAATGGAAATGGATATAGCGGAAGTCCCGTATTTGGACATAGTGGAAGTCCTGGATATGGCGGAGGTTCCGGATTCGGACATGGTGCAGGTCCTGGATATGGATATAGTGGAAGTCCTGGATTTGGACAGGGTGGAAGTCCCGGATTTGCACCTCCTGGATCTCCTGGATCTGGATTTTCTGGATCTCCCGTATACGGTTCACATCCTGATCATCATGGTTCACCATCTGGACATGATCATCATGGTTCACCATCTGGACATGATCATCATAGTTCACCGCCTGGACATGATCATCATGGTTCACCATCTGGGCATGATAATCATGGTTCACCATCTGGACATGAACATGGACATGGGTCACATCCTACACATGCTCATGTAGAAGTTCATGTGCATCATGTTTATCATCATCCAAGTGACCATAAAGATGGACATAAGGATGGACATAAAGAGGAGAAGAAAGATGGAGATAAGGATAAGAAAAAAGATGGACATAAAGATGAACATAAAGATGAACATAAAGAAGGGCATACAGAGGAACATAAAGATAAGAAGAAGGATTGAAAAAAGCTTATTGGGAAATTTTATTAAGCGAAAACATTAGGTTTACATATTTCGCCTACACTGATCTATACATATCTTTAGGTTAAATTTTAAAATAAATACAAAGCTGTAATATTTCTAAAAAATAAATCTGTTCTCTACTGTCAATTAGGTTAGGTTGTAGAGCAGCTGTAAGCTGTACCTCGCCATCTGAGTTGTTTTTTGGATCCACCTTATATATTTTTTGTACATTTTGTTTCTTGGTTGTCAACTCAATAAAGATTTACTATTATTATTACTATTATTATTATTCAATAGATCTTTTTAATTTGTGCTTCGCCTTTTTCATATATTTTCCTATATTACTCTAACTATATAGCACTTCAGAAAGATGTTGTAGTCACAACAAATTGCTTCGAATTTTCGTGAAAACATTTTTCTCACATTTTCTTACATTTTGCGATAATGTTAACATCTGGAGAGTAGTTTTTTCAACGACAATCCATCAAATTAGTGTACCTCATACACGAAAAGGAAAATCATGCAAATATAAAAACCAGACATGGTCATAATTCAATTCGAATTTCATTGGGAAGTGTATTTTCCTCTGTTTAGCATGTCTCCTTAGAAGTAACTCACATTGTATTACCAATTTTCCGTTGCAATAAACGCTGGGATATCCACCTAAAAATTTTTCAATATTAGTGCCAAATCAATTTTTTCTAATGTTATAATTGTTCCAAGTTGAAGTTGTTTAATGGATACAGGATTTTTTAAGAACGGATAAGGCTTTGGAAACGAACCAATTCGTCAAAGTGCTTGAATAAAAGTACGTTCACTGTACGTAAAATCTCATTCCAGTTATTATGCTCTCCAAAAATACCTAAGATGCAAAAGATTTTGCCAAGTAAAGAGTTACTGATACAGTATTGATGTGGTACAGAGATATTACCTGCAGGCTCTGTGAAATGAGTATGAAGTTGGTTCCGTCTCGTGACGTAGCGTGACAGGGAGAGGGAAGGGGGTTTTAAGATTCTGTGACATTACGGTCGAAATTATAATTTTATCCAAAAATAGTATTTTCGTACATATGAGATGTTTATGTTTAGGTGTTGCAATAACACAACTCATATTTTAAAATAAAAATGTAGTTTTTTAATTGCTTTTTATTCAATGAAAATGTAATGTCAGCATAAGTTATTGAAATAAACATTTGAAGATAAAACTGTAATATATAGAGCCTTCTTAAGTTGACGTCAAAACTCGAAAGTTGTATTTCTTGTTCTATTCGAGAAAGTTTGTTAAGGTTCTTAACACAGGGCATTCAACATCCAAGGCAAAACTCATTTAATAGATTTTACTCATTTTTGGCTTTCAGTAGATTTTATAAGTTTATTAGACATTTACGATGAATCCTTGAACCCTCGTACGTTGTTTTTATTTTGCGTATCGAAAGGGACAAGAACTTCCGGAAACAGCTTCATGACAAGAAAATTCACAAAAACTTTGACAGAAATGGAAAACAACATTTTTTTTTGTTTCAGGATGGCATCATTGGCACCTTTGCATGCTGTAGCTTGAGTGCACGTCGGGAAATTTCCAGCGATAGGTGCAGAGCGTGCCATTGACATTAAAAGCACCTGTGGCACATAACATTAGTGCGTTCTATTGAACCAACAGCAACATATCCAAACAAGCACCATGCAGCCCTGATAGAGCTTCATTACTGCCAGAATGCCTGCCGAACACTCCAAGGCAGTTGAAGTCAGTTGCTGAGAACGAGAAGTGCCGAATTCACTGGAACTATATGTCCTCTACAATATTTTCCATCAAATGCATGAAACCTGACACTGAACTCGTTGACAAAACAAAAAAAAAACTGTATTTGGGATCGAATTTTCGGCTCCGGCTGACTGCAGCATCACAGTAAAGGAGATTGTAGTCAAAGGAGGGCCATATAGAGACCTCAAAAGGCAACAGCAGCAACTCCAACAAAAAGTTCTTCATACTGATTCCATTATAGTATGTGGTCACTCATATCATATCATGGTCGTTTGACGTGGTCATAGGTGTAGTTTCCCGCGGTATAGTTGGAGCCAGTGCCATTTTCTTGAATGGCAGTCGCTACCAGGGGGAATAGGAGCGGTCGCTTGACCAATATTTCAAATATGTGTGTAAGAGTGTTTGTGTAAGTGCATGAACATAATAAAAAAGGCATTAACGAACGTTGCTTATGCTGATAAAAATTTTCTTATTGCGGCCACAGATGCGACTGCAAACTAGACCGCAAATTTGGTTTCTTTTACACTCTCGAAAATCTGGCCGCAGATTTTGATTATTGCATCCATAAGAAAACGGTACAAAGGACGGTACTCAAAAACTAATAATTGAGAGAGTTAAGAATAACAATAATCGGAAATACAAGAAATTAATGCATTGAAACTTTTTTCACGAGTCACATGGAGAAGGAGAATTAAAGAAAGAATTTCCGAAATGTTTCTTGCTATGGTATTTATTTTTTTTACAAGCGTGTGATTGAAATATAACATAAACTATCATAAACTAGGCAAGGAAAGGGCCAAAATAAATTATTCTTACAATTCGTACTATGTTATGTTAACAAAATGTATTGAAACTGTAAGATTTTTGATGTGAATATATGTTCTTTATCACAAATTTATGTCAACGTAATGCAGGGACCATCCGGGTACCAAACTGGAAGTTTTCGCGGTCCCGATGTCTCTCCATGAGATGGAAGTAGTCATAGTAATAGGGATCCGATCGTTCTATTGCTTCATTCGCCATTTCAGGTATGCGTATTTTAACCCATCCAAGGTGAGCATTACGATCCTCACTACGACCTATGAATGGCAACAATAGCCTAGTTCTGATGAACCCGATGATGTGTTCACCCTCCACTGACATTGGAAATCTCCTCCCCACTGGTAAGTTATGCCAATTCGAGCTGTTATCTGCGTACTTATCAACAATATTTATCACATAAGTTAGATCCATCGAATGTAAATAACCCCTCTCTATTGCAGCTGATTCTGCAAAAAGAAAGTATGAGACAAATATGGAGTGTTTTATTAGTAACTAAATAAATATCATACAAATTATGAGAATTCTTTAATTAGTAGATCTATTCATCTATTCATTTTTCCACATTGGAGCTCTCATGTTTTTTCATGGTCTGGCAAATATTAGTAAGTGTTGAGCGCATACTATCTTCTCTATAGATCTATAAATCTATGAATCGGTGGATTATGACTCCTCTCAGCACTTCTTCACCATATAGATATCGTTCTTTATCTACCAATAGGATTAGGAACAACCGCTAATATGAGGCATACCAAACATGGTCTTGATTTCTATGAAATACACGTAATTTATGAAAAATATTTCTTGAGATGTGACAAATTATTACTCTTGAAAGAAATGCGTCAACCCGCTGATCTCGCGTCTGGCCTTCTAGTTATTTGCATTTTATCAGCACAAAAAAACCAAATCAAACAAACCAAGTTCTTTTGGGGCGGAAAAAATGTATCAATTCTAAAGCTTGAGACAAGTGATACAATTTCAATTGTAACTTTTTCTCAACATATATTCTTGGCGAATTGCATTGCATATTCGCATATATTTTATGGATTACATGTAGTTTCAGAGAGCACATCCTTCTCGAAATACATTATTGTTAAATATCAAAAATCATCTACTGTGTGATAAGTTATTAAAATTAGATGTATCAATATTTCATTCATTCTTCTGAGCGATTATTTCCATATTGCAAGATTTAACGTGAAATGATACCTCCGTCCGTATATTTTGATTGTTGAGCGTCAAGCGCGAGTGACGCAATGAGAATGTAATCTTTCAAATCGCAGGTGTTTCAAGAACCTGCTTTAGAATCAAAAAAAGGAGAAGTTCAATCAGAATTGAGTTTTTCTTCATAGAAATAATATTTATGATAATGAAAGGAGGTATTTCGTGTTTCAATCGTGAACGTTACAATTCCCATCTGCAGGGCTGACCTGAAACTGGGATTTCAGGTTATGTTCTTCTTATATACCCTCTCGATGATGCCTATGATTGGTAAAGGTCCTACTGTGGCCTACTGAGGACTGAAAGCCAAACCGGATTGTTATTATATCCATTATCTCTATTTATATTATCAGGGTGTATTGAGATTGCACTTGCTCCCTTATGCCTTCTTGGGAAAATGTTTGTTTTCACGATGGCGGTTCATTGTCAAATCAAATGCCATGTCCTGTTTCAATATGATGCTTAGCTACTGCTGATTGCGTGAAATGTTTCAGTCTGACTCTTCTCTCATGTTCCCTTATACGTTGGCTTACCGCTCTTCCGGTTTCCCCAACATGGACTTTGCCACAAGAGCAAGGAATTTTATATACTCCTGGATTTCTCAAATTTGCCTTTTTGTCCCTAAAGTTGTTTGGAAGTTATCTATTTCCGTAGGTTGTTTAAAGATGGTTTGAATGTTGTGCTTGTTGAGAATTTTCCCTATCTGTTCTGTGATACCTTTGTTTTAGGGTAGGATGGTGGTAATTTTCTCTTTCTTTGTCAAGTAGGTCGTATTCACTTATTTTTTCTGATTGCTCTATCGATTTTTCCGTTTGTGTAATCGTTTTGTAGCAGGGTTTGTTTGACTTTTTGTAATTATTTTGGTAAGTGATCTGTTACGGAGACTGCTCTATGAACAAGGAAGTTGATGACCGACTGCTTTCGAGGTGAATGGTGGTGAGAAGAGACATGCAGGTACCTGTTTGTTTTATTCAATTTCTATGGTGAACTGGATATAAGGATGTAATCGGTTGATGAATTCGGAAAACTTGTTTAGTTCATCCAGTCCATGTCTCCAGATTACAAAAGTATCATACACGTAGCGGTGCCGGAATGGCCGTTTAAACTTGGATTCGTTAATGATTTTAGTTTTCAGCTGTTCCATAAACATGCAAGCTATCAAAGGTGAAGTTGGAGATCCCATTGCTGCTCCTAACGTTTTTTTCGTAGAACTGCTTATTAAAAGAGAAGTGTGTATTGCATTTTGTAAAGCATGCGTAGTTTGACACTGGCTACATTTTGGGAGCACTGGTGACAGGCAAGATTAGGGAGGTATTCAGGAGGTAGCTCGCTAGAATAGTTCAAGAGCCTTGATAATGAGAATAAGAATGTCGTCTTTAGAGAATAACCCAAGATATTATTTCTGTGACCAGACAAAGTGGTGACCCCCCCCCCCCCTACTCCCTACGAGACTCTGAAAAAGGGCGAGGTACGTTATCGGGCGAGGTAAGACCCTCCTTCCTCCTCTCCATCATTCATAAGGTCTCTGGAAAGAGAGGACATGTGTTACCAATCACCTGTTTGTAAGAGGTCACACTCGTAAAATTTTTTCGGGATCCCCTGCTTGAATTCCACTACCCTAATAATGGGTAATAATAGGTAAGACAGTAATAGGTAACACTCTTTCCCACCCTCGGATCCTGGAAGGTTGTCAGAAGTGTTGCTCGAGACCCTCCAGTAATCCCTCGTCCTTATTGAGGACCCCCTCACGCTGGACTTTAACCTCGAGTTTTACCTTCCTAGGAGTGGCGACCCTCTCGGACCTCAAACGGCCCCAGAAAATGGGACAGTAGTGTGGGTAATTAAAAACTGGTTTTCAATATTCACGATTGAAGGGTTGATGAATGAGAATAATTATAATATCTACAACTAAGTGAAATAGAATATGTCTATGTGTGGTAATTGAAATGAAGATTATTCACGTTCCCCAGTATCTGCGATAAAATTTCATTGACTGTTACTAGGAAATTCTTTTTATACTCAAATAACAAAAATGAAAGTATGTGAAGAAAAATACAGAAAATCAGCAAATTTACTGTCAGAACAGTGCGTCAGGTAACCCTAGATAATATTGCGGATACCGCGATTAACTCATGTGAAATATATGTGACGTGATCTGAAGAAAGACCCCCAAGCGTCCAAAAATCGATTCTCTGATTCTTAATGTTTTACGTAGATTCAAACTTGCTCATTAGGGCGATAAAGTTAAAAAAAATCCCATCAATAATAATTTATTTAGTACAAGAGTTTAAACATTGTCGTTCGGGAGTGTACCATCGGCCCGTCGCTACTTCTCGTGCTTCTTCTCTAAAATTAGGTTTGGCCACTTAGGGGCCTTCCTTCAGATCACGTTACATATATGTAAAATAGTTTTACTATCATGGAAGTTTGTATTGAATGAATTACGAAAATTACCTGAAAATGCTTGAATCTACTAGTATGGTCTCAAAAATCCTGGATATGCAGTGAAAACAATTCATATCGGTCACACCATAAAGTGCAAAAGAGATACTCTTATGCCTATTATCAGGGCGTCTTACTTGTACGGACGCTTCCCCATGAGCATTATGTATTCGACCTTATGGTATAGTATTATAGTAATTAGGGCCTTAAGGGGCAATATCAAGTCACATGTGACATGTCTCTTCTGCGGCGAGCCTCTTCTGCGGCATCTCTCACGAGTAGATTGCCAATATTGTAGATCTAAATTGTCTCCCTGCAGCATATCTCCTCCCTAACTCGAATGACCAGTTTTAGCTAAATGAGTTACATTATTCTCATGACTAATCACAGGGGTGCCAGGGGATATGGACCAGGACAAATAATCATTTTAACAATTGGTTGGTTGCACTTACCTTCAATTTTGTCGAATATTTCTTCTCTTTCTCCAATTCAATAAGTTCTTTGCTTCCTCATAGGGAAGATTCATTGCAAAAAACAATTTTTTATAAACATATTCTATAAATTATCATAACTTCCGTGCCTTTGAATAAAATTTGTTAATATTGTAGGTGAATCGAATCGTCTTGAATTAAGGAATTCATTTTATTGAATGACAGTCGCTACCAGGGGCCTAGCAGCGTCTGTTTGACCAATATTTTGAATATGCATGTATGAACATAATAAAAGTGAGGTTCACGCACATTGCTTATGCTGATAAAAATTTTCTTATTGCGGCTACAGGTGTGACTGCAAAAGGACCGCAAATGTGGTTTCTTTTACACTCTCGAAAATCTGGCCGCAGATTTTGATTACTACATCCATAAGAAAACGGTACAAAAGACGGTACTCAAGAACTAATAATTGAGAGAGTTAAGAAAAATAATAATCGGAAATATAAGAGATTATTGCATTGAAATGTTCTTCATGAGTCACATGGAGAAGGAGAATTAGGGAAAGATTTCCGCAATGTTTCTTGATGTGTTCTATATTTTTTTTACACGCGTGTAATTGGAATATAACATGGAATATCACAAGCTAGGCAAGGAAAAGGCCAAATCTAATCATTCTCAGAATTTGTACAATGTTATGTAAACAGAATGTATCAAAACTTTGAGATTTTTGATGTGAATATATGTTCTTTATCACAAATTTGGGTTAATGTAATTCAGGGAGCATCCAGATACCAAACTGGAAATTTTCGCGATCCCGATGTGCCACCATGAGCTCGAAGAAGTCATTGTAAAAATCATCCGATGCTCTTACTGCTTCATTCACCATTTCAGGTATGCGTATTTTAACCCATCCAAGGCGGCCATTACGATCCTCACTACGACCTATGAATGGCCACATACGCCTATTGTTGATATACCCGATGATGTGATCACCCTCTACTGCCACTGGAAATCTCCTCTCCACTGGCAAGTGATGCCAATGTAAGTTGTTATCTGACCACTGGTCAACAGTATTTAGTACATAAGTTAGTTGTATCGAATGTATATGAGCTCTATTTGCTTCAGTTGATTCTGTAAAAAGAAAGTATAAGGCAGATATGTAGTGTTTTATTTATGACTGGATAAATTTGATACCACTTATACTATCTTCTCCAACAATTTATAAATCTAATAATCGATGAATGAAGAATCCTCTCAGAACTTCTTTGCCACATAGATATCGTTATTTATTTACCAATAGGATTAGGAATAACCGCTAAGATGAGGCAGAAGATACCAAACATGGTCATGACTTCTATGAAATACACGTAAGTTATGAAGGATATTGCTTGAGATGTGACTAATTAACATTCTTAAAAAAAATACGTCAACCCGTCACTCTCGCGTCTGGCCTTCTAGTCATTATATTTTTTTGAAGTATACACAAACCAAATCAAACAAAACAACTTTCAGCAAATGACAAACATTTATGAATTCTGAAGCTTGAGATAAGTGATGAAATTTTAATTGTTATTCCTTTCTTAAGATATATTCTTGATTAATTTCATTGCATTTTTGCATATGTGTTATGGATTAGATGTAGTTTCAGAGAGCACGTCCTTTTCGATACATATTATTATTAAATACCAAAAATCATGTACTGTACGATAAGTTATAAATAATTAGATGTATCCATATTTCATAATATTTCTTATCAATCATTTCCATATTGCAAGATTCAACGTAAAATGATACCTTGGTCCATATATTTTAATTGTTGAGCGTGGAGCGCGAGTGACGCAATGAGAAAGTAATCGTCAAAATCAAAGGTGTTTTAAGAACCTTCTCTAGAGTCAAAAAAAGGAGAAGTTCATTCCAGATTGAGTTTCCCTTCACATTAATAATATTTATGATAAGGAAAAGGTTTATGTTGTTCTTATATACCCTCTCGATGGTGCCTATAATTGGTCAAAGGACCTACTGTGGCCAATCCAGTCTTTTTTTAGAAACCCTGGGAGAACTGAAAGCCAAGCGGATCGGTATTTTATCCATTATCTCTATTTATGTTATCAGGGTGTATTAAGATTCCAATCGCACCCCTACGCCTTCTTGGAAAAATGTTTGTTTTCACGATGGCGGTTGCTTTATCAAATGAAATGCCATGTTCTGTATCAATATGATGCTTAGCTAATGCTGATTGCGTGGAATGTTTTACGGCCTTACTCTACTCTTATGTTCCTTTATACGTTGGCTCATCGCTCTCCTGGTTCTCCCACTATAGATAGAGATAGATAAATGTTTATTCTTCAGTCTATCGGCCTTGAAAAATTGACTTGCTCACACCACCATGTTCTACAAAAATTTTCACATCAAATACTTAACTCTAACATCCGTCCACACTTCATACAATATCATCCATTCATACCTTATTACTATGACTTATTACTTATCACTTTGACCACTCGCTTGCTCGGTTCCTACCAATTTCTCATCTACTATACCTTCTTTGCTATTCCTCATCTTGCCCAACGCCGCCTTCGCCCATGCGTTCGCCCTTTTCTCCCCTTTTTCATGCAGTATTAATTCCATGTCAATTCTACTCTTATCAAACTCCTCGAAATCTTTAATTCAGTGTTCCACCTTTGCATACCCCTTTCCACACAACTCGCACATTCTCTCCTCCCGCGGAAGCCAGAACCTATTAGCGCCCTCCGTGCTTTCACATCTCATTCTCGCTATTATCTCCTGGCTTCCTTTCTCTCCTTCCTCACACAACCCATTGGCATAATCCACCCATATTCCTCATTATACCTTGACTCTCCTATTCTCTCCTCCCCTTTTGCCTCCTTTCTCTCCATGCCGTTCCTCTCAACCATCTCATACCCTAATTCGATTAACCATTTTTAGCTTACTAACTTACAATATTCCCAGGACTGATCACAGGAGTGCCTCCACCCTTCCACGGGACCAGGGAAAGGAGGAAGGTATTCGACCTACATCATTTCTATGAACAGTATCTTGCCACTTGAAATTTGTATTGGGGGAATGATGCCGCACTTTTGCTACCCTGGTGGGGAAGACATGCCGAAGAAGAGACATGCTCTGCAAGGGAGATTTAATTAATAGCCCAGATTACTGGATCAGCTATTGAACACCAATTTTCGTAATCATTGGTCATACCACGCTCGAAAAATCAGTTCCCGCCTGATCACTGAAGTTCAGCAGCGTTTGGCACGGTGAGTCCCATATCATTCCGACTATCATCCGGATTGAAAATGTTTTGTTTATATTTGGTATTGGGAAAAGACTAATCGAAGTCGATTTTGAATTACGTATTCTAAATCGGTGGCATAGGATTTATGTATAGAAAGAGTGGAAGATGATACAAATATGTTTCACATACTTCAATAAACTTCCCATACTCCGAAAAACGTCAAGCTACTCTAGGTATTCCAAGATATTTTATGGTACTCCGGGATACTTCGAGGAACTTCAGGATATTTCAGAATATTTCAATGCACTTCAAGATATTTCAGGTCCTCCAAGATATTTGAAACTATGGACTAGGCTGAATAATCATTTTAACAATTTGTTTGTTGCACTAACCTTCAATTTTTCGAATACTTCTTCTCATTCTTCAGGTAGAGTTGGAATAAAGCCACGTCTGACCTCAAAGATGTTCTTACGAATGCAGATCAAGTAATGCTGGGTGATTTCTGATGCAAATTCATCGTTTTTGTTCTGGCGGTGTGTAATTTTTTATGGTCTTGCACACGCTTTTACCATTGCTTTTCATTTAGCGTTGTTACTAACAGTCATTACTTGTATGATTATGATTCAAATCTCTATCAATCACGATATTGCTATCAATGCTGATCGTGTACATTTGGACAGGACAGCCTTCCTTTATACACCTCCAAGACACTTTTACACTTTTGGGAAGATACGCTTTGTTAAACCTATACCCACCAAACACCAACAATTTTCCACTTTTTTCACTGAAAATCGACTGTACTTACATTGTGAAAGATGGCAAGATTTTGCACCTACTCTGTAAAGCGTTTACTTTGGAATAAAATTTCGAAGCAGAGGACTTCAGGGATATGAGCACTTGTTACCCATAAACAGCTACAAGTTTCGAATTTTGGTCTAATTATGTGGTACAAATTTTCAAACTGAACTTTAAAAATGTATATACGGCACTGCTCAGAATTTTTTGTTTACTTTACAGAGTCCTGTTTTTCCCTGGAAGCATTACCTTGACATTTCCTACATATTTTCGCCCATCCCTGATTAGGGCGCAGCAATCTGATATGCATATTGTTTATTATAACAATTACTGAAGATCCATAAGTTCATATCAAAAGATCGAGCACAGAAAATTGAGTGGGTATAGAAGTAGATATGGATAGAGAATCCTTGAGTAGGTATAATATTGGAGGAATACGACAGTAGGCTCATGTGACCTTTTCCGGACCAGGAATTAGAGGCAGGGTATTTGACGAACTCTTCTACGCCCTTCTGAATGTTTAGTTTATGAGATGGAACTGGACAATCTTTGATATCTAAAGACATATATTTTCGACGTGAAGACAAGCGACTTTGTCTTAAGCTAAGATCTTTATGATTCTGGGACAAGAAATAATGTCTGGGGATAAATTGTATAGCCTACCTAAGGTTCCCTAGCCCTCGGAGGGTAAACGCTAATCCGATTCACATTCCAAGAACTTTTTATATTATTTGTCTGCATGATGTTGATTTTTTTGTGTCAGAGTAAATATGTTAACCTGCAATTATTATGTTTTCAGATGACCAATCTGAAAATATTGTTCACTCTTCCCTACTCCAACAGTTTAGTTAAGACCCACAGGTTCCGATTTTTCAACTTTAAAATCTCCATTCAATAATTATAGGCTTTTTCAGTTTTGAAATTTCAGTCCTCAACAGATGTTAACCGTTCAGTTTCAAACTCACTCTATTCCTGACACCAATACATATATTTTGTCCATAACTTGTGAAGAGTCCGAAAATATGAATATGATTACTTTCCAAAGTTTCTTGAAAAATCGGAAATTCAAATTTTTACATCAGAGAGAATGAAAAAAACATTTTTACCATTTTTTTAAAGTGAAACTATGAGAGGTACGAGAGAGGATAATGGCACAAAGATTGTGCATCCAAATAAGACACGTGTTCCTGTTGTATTCTCGATTTTAAAATCAAACTCTTCAAAATAACCGTGATCTCTGAACGATTTTCTTTTTTATGTTCGAACTAGCTTATTGTTAAGTTTAATAATGTTATCTTTTACTATCACGTATTTGTATATGTATAAAGGTGTGCATGCATGTGTGTGCGTGTGTATATCTAGCTGTATATTCATTGGGTTACATATTATAATATAGAGTTATTATGTTTTTTATATAATGTTATGTTACATTTTATGATATTCTATTATGTTCTA
>WSXT02205515.1:0-12484 GCA_011762715.2 Neuroterus valhalla
GCTCCCAAAAAGGAACATTTTTTTCTTCAAACTTGTTTTCATGCCTTGCGTTGGTTGGCTAAAAATTCTCATTTCCGTTTATATTTTTGAATTTTGAAAATGTCAAAACTCTGACAAGAAATAAAAGAAAAACACAAATATGAAATAGAATCGAATTTTTATCAAGTTAGTTTAACAGATTTCTAGAAAATAAAAAAAAAGACAATTAACAATAATGAATTGTTTAACCATAGATGCATAATAATTATAAAAAAGATTCACGCAAACCATCAAATAGTTGAATAGTTAACTTAGATCAAGTAAAGTTATTTTTATGTTCGAAGACCTCGAAGTAGATTTTGTTGCTGAAAATTTAATTTTTGATTGCAGATGCTTCAAATTTAGAATTATCCCACTTAAGATCCATTAACTCCGAGGTTATTTGTTGAACACTACAAATTATTAATTATTGTTAGATTTTGAAGGCTTGAATTTCAAAATTCGAATAACCAAGACCAGTTCATTACAACGAAAAGAAAATACCTGAAAATCACCTGGAATCTGGTTCTGAATCTTGAGTGGCAACCCTGTTTTCGAATATTCCAAGGATTGTTCTCTATTTTATAACATAAACAGTTTGATAGTTCTTTGATATTTGTAAAGAAAAATATTCATACATGAACGGCATACCAAATAAAAATTAATATCCTAATAAAGTTATCAGCTCATGGAGAATAATTTAAGACGACGTAATTCAGGTGAATGTGGAATTACCCATGAAAAACATATATTGATTCCGAGATCGGAATCACGGATGTCTAAATCGGGCTCATCACTCTCATCTTGCGAGCGCCAGAAACATCTGCTGGAGTCATTATGATGAGAAAAGAACGGATTGTTGTTTAGAAAATGCAGTAGCTTGCCTTTATGCGGGAAATCGAACGATCATTATGCACATATACTCACTCACTTTCGCGAATACATGCACCTTGATTCTCCATGGATCGCTCAATATAGGCATCTCTTCGGTCTACGTCCAGATTTCTATGATTTTCCGCTTTTGATTTTTTCTCACACATTACATACCTTCTTTTCTATGCCTTCCTCTTTCGATCTATAATAGTTGAATTGACTGACAAATGATTGAACAGTGAATATGATTCACAGATGCTTGGAGGAAAGTGGATGTTGTTTCTCAAACGGGAATAGGTGTAGAAAATAGAGATTCCTATAAGGAAAGGAAACTTGTGAGAAAACGTTATTTACCAATCATCATAAAGAAATAATTAAAATGATTGAAAACCAATAACAAAGTTAATAGCTTTGGAAAAGTAATGAGGATATCTCGATAAGCTTTAATCTTAAATTGAACCAATAAGTTTCAACTTTAACCAATAACCTTTTGCAACAGCAATTTCATAAATCAGGCTTCACCGTCTTTACAATTTATTTATTTTACTGTTTTTTTTTCAAAAATATGGATAACTTGGCTGCCATTTTTTTACCAATGATTAACCAAGCATGGTCCAATGATAGGCCAAGATTTAGGAAAAATGGACTTTACAACAAATTATTATTTATACTGTTAGAATTTGTTTCCTTATCTTGGCTTATAGATGGTCCATTTATTATTGGTCCAGCATTGAGCTGTACTTCATCCAATTTCCAGCAGTGCCAATTCCTAATTGGAAATTTATCTCTTGCTGAATAAGATAATAAAAAATAAAACACAATTGAAAAACATCTTGAAATCTTTGGATGACGGTGGTTTGCGGAAACCATTTAGGGCTTATCATTTTTTCTTTCATTGGCACTTATCTGTATACATATATATATGTACATACAAAATTTTTAAGAGCATTTATTTTTCGAGCGCATGAAAGGTTACTTTTGATTTAGAGTCACATAAAATATCGACATCCCAATACTCGTAAATTTTTTTTTTTACATCATGCGGAAGATTTCTATATAGATATATTATGGAGGCCCATTAAAAGAATTATATGCTTCTGGCATAACTGAGCTTGCTACTCATCTGACAGAGAGAATTTATTTACACTTGAACTTTACGAGACAGTATTTCATGACTGGATGAGAATGGTGACATTTTACTATATATGAAACTGGGTTATGAACTGACTTACCGTGTACGATCAATTAAGATTTTTCACTCTTAAAATATCCAATAAGGTCCTTCTGTCAGATGACTAGAGTGTAACTAATTTTTCAACTATTCGTAAAAAAAGACTGGTAGAAATCGATTTCGTTCATTGTTGTAATGTATTTCGTTAGTCTGGATAATTACCTTTTTTATATTATAGGACAAGTATAAGAGCCTTAGGAACTTTAATATTTTAATTTCTCAATCTTATCATTCAAAACATCAACAATTGAACAAATTGGCATTCAGATTATTTACAATGTATCAAACTTGAAACAGAAAAGATTTCATTTGATATGTGTAAGATTAGATGCTGTGAGGAAGGAACATTAAAAATGAGCAATTTGATACTGATCGCATTAAAAAAGGATACCTACAATTATTACACCATACTGATTGTTGACATTATATTCAGTTATATTCTTTTTCTATATTAAAGAAAATTTATCTGATATCATGTACCTACAATTTGTCTGAATTTCAATCAAACTATCTTCAAAGTGTATATATGAAAACTTTGAAGCACAAAAGCGGAATCATTCTGGGATTATATTACGTAGCATATTTTTGTTTGGGGAATGCCCCGAATCAGCTTGTTTAAAACTTCGTGATTGCATTTGATACGGAGTAACATTTGAATTCATTTCTATAGGTTTCCAAAAGATGAGGTAACGTTTCGATACATAATGAGATTGCAGATTTTAAAATTGATTCTTGTAATATTGCCAAAAAATTTTTGTAACTTTATAGTGACTTTTTGCGCGGCGTTACAATAAATGCATTATACTTATCACAGTTTTGGTTTACACTTATTTTCATACGTACTATACTACTAAAATGTTATCTTTAACGGAACAAATGATATTAGCTTCCTATCTGAAAATAAGGTGAAATATCACCGATTTAGCAATGCTCTCAGATGAGAAGCTCATTTTCATTCGATGAAAATTTATTCAATTTATTCTACTTTCTCTTAATTGGATCGGAATTTGTCAAGTTTTTTGTTATATTTCAAAACAATTACCGGAGGACCAGATATTCATTAACACATTTTGATTTCAGAAATATAGAAGGTATATCTGAAGTTTTTGTAAATTTTATTCCAGGATTCTCAACATCAGGTAAATCGAGTTCGAAATTCACCATTTCTCTTCACAATTAGTCCCAGATTGCGAATAAAATATTACTTTTTAAATATCACCCCCATAAATTTGTTTACTAGGGCCCCAAAAAACCCCCATAAGTGAAAAAAATGGTTTTTCGAGTTTTTGGCGCTAATTATGATTTTTTTGCGGTTTTTTAAATGCAGATTGTTTCAAATACATGAAATACTACTTCACACTGATAATGCTATGTTTGTTTAAATTGTTTGAACAATTTATTATTATTTCTAGCAACTTTCTCTTAGAAAAGAGTTAGAAAGTCAAGGTTTTTTCTGAATTTTTCAACTTCTTTTCAACGTTTCAGTTAGAACGAGGTAGTAATCAATTAAAGTTGACAAAAAAAATTGTTTAAACAATTTGTTATTAATTATAAAAATATTCTCTCAGAATAATGCTACAAAGTTGCGGTTTTCCCTGAAATTTTCAACTTTTTGTCCACTTTTCACTCGAAGTAAGTAATTATTCAACTTAGGTTAGCAAAAATGATTGTTTAAACGAATTGTAAATGTTTATAGCTATCTTCTTCTAGATTAGCACTACATAGTTGCGGTTTCTTTCTGAGATTTTTAACTTTTTATCACTTTTCAATTTGATTAAAGTGATAATTAGTATATGATAAAAAAATAATTATTCGAAGAATTTATTATCATTGCTAATAATATTTTATTTGCCTAATGATATAAACTTGCGTTTTTTCTGAAATTTTTTAACTTTTTGCCCAGTTTTCACTTGAAGTGAGTTAATATTTAATT
Organism: Neuroterus valhalla; assembly: GCA_011762715.2. Taxonomy (NCBI): domain Eukaryota; kingdom Metazoa; phylum Arthropoda; class Insecta; order Hymenoptera; family Cynipidae; genus Neuroterus; species Neuroterus valhalla. The sequence goes on from WSXT02205515.1 coordinate 4,056, forward strand.
TAATTCAACAAAAATTATTGTTTGAACAAATTATTATTGTTTATGGCTATCTTCTCTTTGATTAGTGCTCAAAAGTTGCGGTTTTTTCTAAGCTCTTAAGCTTTTTGTCCACTTCTCACTTAGTGAGGTAATAATTAATGCGAATTAACAAACATGCTTATTTGAACAATTTATTATTGTTCATAACCATTTTCTCTTAGATAAGTGCTAGAAAATTGTGTTTTTTCCGGAATGTTTAACTTTGCACTGAATAGAATTTGAATGAAATTCAATTAGATTGAATTAGATTGAATTGATTTAATTGATGATTCAATTGGTGAATAAATTCGATTGTTTTTTATTTAAAACAAAAATTCTTTTTTGGACATTTCAACTATCATATTTTTGAATAAAAATTTATATTTTTATTTCGAAAATCCAACTCTTTGGTTGAAAGTTGAACTACTTTCTTAATAATTCAATTTTTGCGTTGAAGATCCGTAATTTTAGGAGAAAATTCGAAGTTTAAATTTCACTGAATGAATTCAGCTTTTTGTTTTAATTATTTTTTTTTGAGCATTGGAAAAAGAACAAAAATAATTTACTTATAACAATACAATACTATTTAAAATATTATTCTCTCTAATGTTTATTTATTATTTGTTCACAACTGGAACGGTAAAGCAAAGTTAAACATTTAAAAAAACGCAACTTTTAAGCACTAGTCAAAGAGAAGATAGCCATAAGCAATAATAATTTGTTTAAACAATTATTTATGTTAATCGAAATAAAATATTAAATCACTTCAAGTAAAGAGTGAGCAAAAAGTTAAAAATTTCAGAAAAAACCGCAAGTTCCTATGATTAGGCAAAGAAAATATTATAAGCAATGATAAGAAATTATTTAAACAACTATTTTTTTAACAAGAATTAATTATTACTTTATTTCTATTGAAAAGTGATAAGAAGTTAAAAATTTCAGGAAATAACCGCAACTATGTAGTGCTAATCTAGAAGAAGATAGCTATAAACTTTGTAGCATTACTCTAAGAGAATATTGTTGTGATTAATGACGAATTATTCAAACAATTATTTTTGTTAACTTTGATTGATTATTACCTAGCTTTACTCAAAACGATAGAAATAAGCTGAAAAATTGAGAAAAAACCTTGACTTTCTAACCCTTTTTTAAGAGAAAGTTGCTAAAAACATTAATAAATTATTCAAACAATTCAAATAAAATATTATTTATCAGTATTAAGTAGTATTTTATATATTTGGAACAATCTGCGTTTAAAAAAACGCAAAAAATTATAATTAGCGCCAAATATTCGAAAAACCCATTTTTTCATGTATGGGTTTTTTTTTGGGATCATATAAAACAGACTTATGCGGGTGATATTTGAGAAGTAATATACGTGTTAAATTTCATGGGGCTTGCACCACCTATGAATATAGTATATTTTTCTTAAAAAAAAAATGCGTTTATTTTTTTGTGGATTCGAACAAATTTCCGGGCGTTCTGCATAAAAATTCGAAAAACAAAATTTCTAATGCACTTTTGGGACCACCCTAATAATCATTCCTTATATCGAATGAAGAATGTCCTATATTCCTAAAAAAGGGATTGGAAAGTGTTTGCAAATGATTGCTCCTGACTAAATCTGATTCTATGAAATTGAAATAGATTTTTTATGTGGAATGCCGAGAGATTATAAATTGATCACAGAGTTTTTGCAAGTATTTGCATATGATTTCGATTGATTGAAGGTAATAAAAAGTGAACGGCAAATGGGTTCAGATGTTATCGCATATTTGTTTCACATAATTTCAAGTGATTCAACGGTGTTTTTGCGTAAATTTAGCGTGACTGCAATAAAGTCTGTAGCCTGGATGTAGGTACTAGCTACCTGCTTGCCGGAATCGATTTTAATTCCAATTGGTTCTTTTTTTTCTGTAAGCACGCATTCTTTCACATAAGTATTGTGAATCTTTGATGCTGCAGGTAAAGTTTTTTTTTGCAAAAGCCTTTGAGTGAAAATTTCAACAATGGGTTACTGCAAAGCACTGCGAAAATATGAAGATATTTGCGAGTATAAGGAACCGATAAATAAGTATGTCAACGATCGGACAAGTGAGAAGAATTCTTGAAATCCAGACGGTAAATTTTGAAAGTGAAACCCAGACGGGAGGCAGTGATGAGGCTTTTGGAATGTACACGTATATCGCACCTGTGCTGTGCACATATGTCGGAAAGCCAGACGGCAGTCCGGAAAATTAATGACACGTTTCGAAGCTTCACTTACAATCAGTCTCTGATGCTGAGTGCTGGACCATCAACTCACACAATAATACGTTCAGTGTTTCTGCGGGATGGTTTTAGAAAGTTACAAAATACTCTCATCGCAGCCCCGGGCGTGTCTCAGGGTCCTCAAGAAGAATGTCCGCTTGAGAAAGGAGTCCTCGAGGCTTTTCGCTTCCGTTCATAAAATACTCTTGAAAATCATCCTTCATCCCGCAGAATTCGCGATTTTCAATGATCCCTACTCACTCACACTCACCGCGAATATTCACGCTCTTCCACGACTATTGCAGATTTATGGGTCTAAGGACTCTTGACATGAAGTGTAACGACCTTTTACATCCAATATTTCCATTTATTCACTCGTGCACCTGGCCATTAAGTGTCATTTGCATTTTGCATTCTCGTCATTAGCGTTTCCAAAAATTTCGTCATTTCGTGAATTAATAGTTTTTTTGAGAAAGCATTTCTTACGCAATCCAAACAGTTCACAGTTTACATATTATGAGTACGAGAAAACGGCTCTCAGGAAACCAGGGTAGGCTTGTTGATATAATATCGATACATCAAAATATCGATATTTTTAGCATGCGATATTGATATTTTATGCCGATATTGATGGCATCCGATATATCGATATCTGATATGAAATTTATGATATCCTGAGATCGCGGATGATATCATAATTCGGAAAATAGTATGTTATTCAGATTGTTTCGTTTCTTACTATGAATAATAGTATGGGTAATTACATCAGTGTTGCGAATCAGCTCGATTCTGCGTCGTCGACCTCATAAACACAGAACGGCTCAGCTCTCTCACTATATCTACAAAAATAGCATTTAGTTATTGTGAATTTATCAGCTGTAAAAGTGAAAATATCCTAATGAAAAATATTTTACTAATTGTAATTGGCAAACAAATTTACTTTTTCATATAGTTGAAATTCTCCTAAGAAAGCTCCATCCCCCGGGAAAAACAATTGCCAAAACTGATGGTGTTATCAGTTCTTATTCACGTCGGATGATATTTGAAAACACCTATTTGATTAGTAAAATAGTTAATAATTTAATGAAGTAGTAAAAATTTTACTTGTTTCAACTGAAAGAATACTAACATCGAAAAAAAAACACGGAGGAAAATGAAGAACAACTTTTTATTTTTCGAAAAGTAAACCACCTTCTTTCGTGGTCAATAGACACAAGTACCATAAGAAAATAAAATAATGAAGTAAAAAACATTTTGAAGATTCTGAATTCGCGAATTCTTCTAATTTATGATTACATTTTTTTGACAACAAATTGTATCTAACACAAACTGTTTCATGCTCACAGAAAAACGATATATCGGATATTTCATCAAAAATTTATCGGACCGATATAATATCGATTTTCAGATATCTATATTGTCGATATCCGATAATAAACAAATATCAATAAGCCTAAACCAGGGGTATGCCACGCCAACTTGTCTCAGCGGGCAAAATGTGAAACTGTGGCGCTGATTGCATTTCGGCTAATTTTTCATTTGAATTTGAATTTGCAGAATGTTTTTTTTTCTATTATAAGAAAAACTCTACAAATTTTTCGCTCTGTGAGTTTTTTGAGCTAACTCAAGTTTGATAGTCGAATTGATGATAGCTCAAGCATACGAAGGAATTGTCTTCTCAATTTTTACAGAAAAATGTATTTATCACGTTTTATTTGCATTTTTCTCATTCATATGACTTGGGACAGGGAATCAATTCAGGAAAGAAATATCATTCCACTTGGAACATGGCGTTTTTAACATGGAACAGGAACTTTTTAAAATGATTATAATTCGGATTAGAAGAGAGGAATTTCAAAATATAACTCTTACAATAATTTAAAATTCGTCACAATTTGAAAGTCCTTTCTTCTCAATTTTCAATGAAGAAATTTCTTCAAGCAGTTTTTAGAGTAGAAATAGTATTTCGCATAAGAAATATTATTTCTAAATTATAATAGAAAACTTATTTTCATTGTTCATTATGAATTCATCATTTTTTAGTTGAAAAATCAATCACTTGGTTAAATGTTAAAATCTTTTGTTGGAAATCAAATTTTTTCGTTGCGGGTGCACTAATTTAATTTAAAATTTACCTTTGGTTGAAAATGTAACTATTCCGTTAAAAATCAATGAATCTTTTTTGATGAAAGTTTGAGTATTTATTTGATTATTCATTTTAAAAAATTAAACTTTTTCTTTGAGAGTTTTTATACTTTGAGGAAAATCTGTCTTTTTTGTCGAAAATTAATCTTTATGGTAAAAAATTAATCTTTTTCGCATGGAATACATCTATTCTACTTGAAGATTCATCATAAAACCTAAAAATTCATAGACTGTTTGAAAGTTGATTTCATCAACTATAAATTCAACAATTTGAATGAAAAATTGGCTTTTTCAATTGAAAATTTACAGATTTTATTGAGAAATCTATTTTTTGGTGGAATATTATTTTTTTATTCGAAAGGTTATTCTCTTTTTTTTATTCTTGTTTACGGTTAACAATCCAATTTATACAGTTAAATATTTTTCATTTTAGTCGAAACGACATCTTGTTGAAAACACTTATGGTTGGTTAAAACATTAATTATTCAAATCAAACTGTTACTTTTCCATTTCTGGTTGAAGATGACTATTTTTATGTTCAAAAATTCAACCATTTTGTTGAAAAATTGTATTTTTGGATTGAAAATAAATATCTTGTCGAAATTTCAACTATCTCAGTTGAAAATTCGTCTCTCTGATTTGAAATTCAACTACTTAAATTGACAACCAACCTTTTTTTTGAAAATTAATTATTTTGTTTAAAAATGTAAGAACTTGTTTGAAAGTTAATTTTTCTTTTGTTGAAAGTTCGTTTTTTTTGTTACAACCATTTTTTTAGACTGAAAGTTTATATAATCCAAATTGAAAATTTCATAGTTGTAGTTGAAAATTCATTTGTTTGGTTGAACATAAATTTTTTCCAGTACTCACATTTTGTTTCTGTTTGAAAATTCAACTCTTTTAGTTGGAGATTCTTTGTTTTTGTTAAAAACTCTCTTGTTTGGTTTGGAATTGGTTTTTCAAACTAAAAAAGTTACTGCTCCATTCTTGGTTGAAAAAAATTATTTTTTTAGTTCGAGATTCAACTATTTTGTTGAACATTGTATTTTTTGGTAGAAAATTAATCTTTTCATTTGAAAATTAATCTTCTCGTTTAAGTTGAAGATTCATAATCCTGTTTGTAAATTCAACGCTTTGGCGGAAAAATCATCTATCTTGCTTGAAATTAGTTTTTGTTTGTTATTGTTGATTCATTTTTGTCAATATTGTCATTTAAATTGTTCCAATTTTTGTGAAGAAATGATATGCTTCGGTAGAAAACTTTAGTATTCTTTTCAAAATTAATTAATTTTGCAATGTTTGATCTGTTGCGTTAGAGAATGTTTAGAATGAACGTCATAAATTCAAATAAATCTTTGCATTTTGCGACAAACATGAATATGTTACTTTTATTTGACAGGGGAAATTGGGAAACTCAACCGAGAAAAACCGGGAAATGATTCGAAATTTGAAATCGTACGCCAAATCGAGACCCTGATCCTGTTCTGGGAATCTCAAAATCTCTCAATTAGAAGATATCGTTTGATTCTTATTTGATATTCAAATCAACAATTGGGCGAAAGGCGATCAGTGCCGTGCAGTTCCACATTTCTTCCGCAGAGACAAGTTAGGAACTATAATCCTAATAATCGTGACTGCTTCCTACAAGAAACCAAAAATTCTTTACAATTTCATCTAATGACCACAGAAAAAACATAAGTTTTCGTTTTTTCTAAAGAAAATGGATTAAAGAGCTGCAAACATTTGTCAATTACATGTTGACTTTAATGTTGACAACTGAATCGACCAAAGTTACAAATTCTAATGTTGTCGTCAACTGTCTGCGTCATTTTTATTCGATTGTATTTCCCTTGAATTCTTCCGAACTCTCCTCGAAAATATTTTGAACATTTAACAATTTGAACAATTTAAAAATTCGTGAAGATATTTATGTTCATAACTCTTTTGATATGTAGGGTAGTAATTTCCTGCTGTTGTTGTAAAAAAAAATGTGAAAACAAAAGTAGAAATATTGTCATTAACGTAGTGAGATTTTCCGGAAAGCGGAAAAGGAAAAGTGATGGAGAGATAGATAGATCTTTTGTTTACATGGAGAAGTGCAAGCGCCAAGGGTGCGGCTTCGGCTTCGTGAGCGTGCAGCGTGCTGGTGGCTTTCTTCGTAAATGTCAGCTGAGCTAAGGATTTTCTCCTTGGATTACCTGGATAGTTATTCCCTACTTGAGCGAACCGCGAGCCGCGAGCCGCGAGCCGCGACTTGTGAGTCTCCAGCCTCCTGCGGTCACGCGTGGGAAGAACATTCTGTCATGCTAATCAAGACGCTTCTGTCGGATGTGATGTGAGACGCAAAGTACATAAGACCACTTGTCGCAAGTTTCAAGACGTTCTTCATCTTTTTAGCATGTAAAACAAGCCTTCACAATTTCCAACAATCTCGTGCAATTAGCTCCCAAAGAGGCTCGAATTACCAACTAGGTAGCTACTATTTCAATTTCAATTTCAATTTCAACATCAGAACATCAGCTATCAAAGCATAGGTATATATGGTTCGAAAATCAAATTTCAACCATTATTCTCCAATCTACTATCATTTTAATCCACATTTCCACATCCTTTCTAACATTCTATTCAATGATGATCAGGCATTCGATTAATTGTGCAAAGTACCATTTCTTCATGCTAATTCCGCTTTATATAATTTTGAGAATCCAGTGAAATTTTGCAAATTTAATTTTTTCGTGGTACTATAGTAAAGACACTAATTGGAAGAGCTTCATGAGTAGAAGAGTTAACCGAAGAAAAAAATCAATTTTGTTGATGAGTCAGGTCACGTCAACTGTGCCCATGAAATTTTGGTGATTTTTTAAAAAGTGACAACAATTGGAAAAATCTGTACACAATAGCATTACAAAAAAACCCTTTGAACCGTTTTTCAAAAAACGGCACCGTTTTCATTTATATTAATAATAATTATTTTTGCAACTTTTAATAGAAAAATCATTAACTTACGACTCGTTTGCAATAATCGAATGAAATTTTTTATAAAAGTTGTGAAGCGTTTTCTCTTTCTAATAAGGATTTTTTCTAAATTATATTTGCAAAATTATCATTTTTTCCTAAACAAATATGTTAAAAAATTCGATTAATATAACTTCTAAGCCTCCAATCGTAGGGAAAATTTAACACAATGTAGTATAAACACTTTATTCCGTTCTAAAAAAAAAATTGATAATTCTCACTCTGACTGTATCAAAAAAAAGTTATTGTCGCAGGGGCCGCGTAACAATTGTCGCCTCGAACAGCGCGCAGTCGAAAAAAAGCACTTTTGTCGGACAAAAATCAGCCGACTTCTCAATTTTCAACGGGTCAGAGTTTTTTTTTTTGATACTCATGAAGAATCGTACTTCAACGTAGAGGTGCACGTTTTTTGAATTTCTTATTTAATAATTTGTTATTCAACTTCAAATTTGCAATTGGTTATATTTGCGATATTGACTAAGCCCCATTCATCGATATTTCTTCGCAAAGGAGTAGAATTAGTAAACGTACTTTCTTTGAATAAAAATGTAACTTTTAGATAAATATCCTGCATTCTGTTAATTATTATATACAACTTAATGGATATAACTGTTAAATGTTCCATTTTCGGATTTCGAATGTATTACTTACATACATTTTGTTGTGAAAATGTGAATAATCGATTTCGAATCGTGAACAAGCTCCAAATAACAATAGTTTGAACAATTTTTGTAAAGAAATTCACTTATTTGTCATATCTATGCTTCGAAAAAATTTCATCTGTGTGGAATAATTAATTTCCATCTGAAGAAAAAAAATATTACACGTCAGAGTTGCATGAAACATTATTTGTCATTGTTATAAATAATTTTCATAAGCAAATTCACTTATTTCGCATATCTGTGCATCGAAAATTTTCCTTTCCTGTGGAATCATTTATTCTCATCTGAATAAGAAGAATATTACACATTAGAGTTGAATGAAACATTATTTGTCATTGT
>WSXT02205526.1:0-18263 GCA_011762715.2 Neuroterus valhalla
AGCGCTAACCGCGCCCGTTCATGCTTGACATTCGAGATCCCGCCCAAGTCGGAAGTTACCACGCAGCTACTGCCATCGGTTTCCTAAGAGTATAATTAGGTGTACTTTTGGCGAATCCGAGTGTTCATTTAATATACGTCTCCTGTACCCTATTTACCTCCTCAACTTCAGCCCTCATATCACAATATCATTTCTCCGATCCTCCATCTCTTTCCTCTCCATTCTCAACTCCATTGCCCTTATCCTACCCTCCGTTACCACCTCCCCCTTCTTGATCACTCGTTTTCCCAACTTCTTTTTAGTCATCTTCTCTAACCTCTCACACATACGTTTCTGCTCCCCCTCCAACCTGCCACCTTCTCTCATGTCTGACTTAACTTCTACCTCCTCGAGTCTATTCTCCGTTCTTTACTGCCACACCATAATATCCTCCTCCATCTGTTTTATTTTATGTTCTTTTTCCTTCCTTAATGCTACCACCAATTTCTCTAATCCTACTAATTCCTCCCTCATATCTTCAATCTTCCTTTCCCACTTCTCATCTCTAACGCTCATCTCCTCCCTTATACCTTCTACCTGCTCTTAAGTCCCCCTTAAATCTTGCCTTAGACCCCTGATTTCCGATATCAAAAACCCTAGTATATCCTTGTCCAACTGCCTAACGTACCAATTAACCTTCCTTCTTGTCAACCTAACCTCAATTTTCCTATTACACTAAACTTCACCTCCCCTACATATCAAGAACTACTTTTTCTACCCTCGATTTACCTCTCGCACTCTTACTCACCACCTAAGCTTCCACCCTTACACTACACCCACACCTTTACAACAAATTCCGTAAAACTTTTTCACCACCTGTTAGCCAACACACTCCACTACCGCCCCCAACATGCAAGTTAACATGGACTATAAATGGGTAGGAGAAAGGGGAAAACCAATATATCTGGAGAAGCAGGAAGAAAAGAATAGTCAGAATCGGATTGCACATGTGGAATGTGGAGCGAAAATTGGGGGAAAAAGGTATATTAAAACATTGACTGGAAAATTATGAGGGAATAAGAAAAGGAAAAATGACAATGAGAAGGGTTCTACATGGAAAGGGGAAAGTAGAGGTGGTGGAATCGCTGAGGAATTGGGAAGGAAGTGAAGGGGTCGAGTGAGGATAGAACATAAGATGAAAAATGTTGAATATGTTAAAATTAAGATTGTGATGAGAACTGGAGAGCAAAAAGGTATAAAAAGATGAGATGAAGCAAACCATATAGGCGTTAAACTTAATGTATAAGATTAGGATAGAACTGTTTTAAATATCGTGAATACATGCAACCACTGATCTAGCAGAATGGGTCTGCATATTCTTAGGTTTTGGAGGGTGAATAACTCGTTCAAATATATAGTACAGTTGTTTCTGATTCTTTTCACAATTGATAATGAAGTAACAAATTTACTATGAATTAGCTGATTTTTTTTCTAACAATCAGTAAACAACTTGACATCCCTTCGCAGTAGAATTTCTCCGGTGTTCAGGTTTCGATCGTACATACAGTTTATGATATTTGGCAGTGATTAGAATTCAACAAGCTTGAATTGTGAGCGTAAAAAATTGTGCAATTATCTCAAAGTAAATCAACTACAATAACACTGGTCTACAAATACCAGGGTTATGTGAGTTGTTGGAAAGCTAAGGGTCATTTCCGAAGTAATTTGCTGCATAGAATCTGAATCCGGCGTCAGAACTGGCCCATTACGTCAGGATTTTGAGATATTTGAGGCTATGTACCAAAAAACGGTGTTTTTCCTCCTTTTGAGGTTATGGACAGGGCGCAAAAAAATTTTGCGGTCTGTCTCTCCAGTCACGTCATTTAGTACAACTCTCACTCTTTAATTCAAGGGTTCAAGAGATCAATTACGATTTTTTTTCGTAAAGTTATGGCTATTCGAAGTTACGAAATATATCCCTTCGACGTCATTAGCATTTGAGGGTTTTCGAGGTCGCTGAGAATAAATATGAAGTCGGAATAATGAAATTCGCATTTTCAATGGCAATATGGCAATAACTCTGCGAAAAAAATCGTCATTGATCTCTTGAACCCTTAAATTAAAGGGTAAGAGTTGTACTAAATGATGTTACTGGGGAGACAGACCGCAAAAATTTGTTGCGCCCTGTACATAACCTCAAAAGTAGGAGAAAACGCCGTTTTTGCGTACATGACCTCGAATATCTCAAAATCCTGACGTGATGGGCTCAGCTTTCTAAAAACTAAACCATGTTGACCTGTGTGATCTGCAACTTTATTTATTCCCTCAATCATTCATGCATTTACTTTGTCCGCATTGAAGTATCTGTGTTTCTAGTTGTTTTCAAAATAATCAAATTCTCTAGGTTTGCTAGTTCAAATTCTTCAATTCCCATGCGACTTGATAATAAGTGTGACATACAAGATACACGATAAAAGTTTGTATCATCTCTTAAACTTTAATAATTCCAATTTAAAATTTCAATTCTATTGCGCAGTTGTGTTACAGTTTAATTGATGTATTTCCCTCATAATTCGTACTTTTTGAGAGAAGTTTGGTCTCCTTGGTTGAAAATCATATTTCCAAGTGTATGTCCAACTATTTGGTTGAATGTTCTATTCTTCTGATTAGGATTCATTCTTTTTGTTCGAAAAAATTAATTACTTGTTTTAATATTGAACTCCTGTTTAGAAAATTTGTCTTTTTTTGTTCAAGGTTCATCATCTTACTCAAAGATTCCACTATATCATTTGGGTAAAAATTCAACTTCCTCCATTAAAATTTTACTACGCTTGGTGGAAAATTCAAGTATTTGGTTAACAATTGAAAAGTAATATCTTACCATGCATACGTTCAAACAGTGACTATATTATAGTTAAATTAACATTGATTTATTGTCTTTACAAATGTGACGAAAGCGGTACATAAATAGAAATGAATATTGCTTGGTTATAGGCGGAAAATTAGATAGCGTTGGAAAACTTTGTTCTACATAAGAAATTTTATTATTAATTTATTAATTAAACTCGCAGAAAGAACAAATCATCTTAACTTTATGAAGGATTTTCTAAAGTGTGCACGAAAGTATAATAGTACATTACGATACGGGCTACATAAGTCTCAAGTATCGTACAACATTTTATAGCACTGACTAACTTAAATTCGCACTCACGGTTCATCCATCAGCGACTTGAAATAAATTAGTTTTGCAACCAAAGATGGTCATCGGCAAAAAGTTCGAAACCTTGCTAGCATAACAAGTAAATACTATTTTGAAAGCTCATGGTGTCCTTCCTAAATAAGTATGAGGCCAGTATTTTGAAAATATTTTGTGGTTTGTAGACTGAAGAAAGTCACACTGTTGTTTTTTTAAGGGAGAAACCTTCAGAAATATTTGGAAAACTTTATCAAGGTTTTTCGAACATTCATAAATAAGTTGCTAACACAATAGAAATGATTAAAAACTGGTGGTTTGAATGACAGAAATATGCAACTATACTATATTTTCAGTACTAATCAAGATACTGAAGCGATTTAAATTTCGAACAGTTGTGCAAAGATTCTGTTATTATTGACAATTTTCAGGAATATGTGATTGCTTTTCCCTTCTTCGTGAGATTTTCGATATTTTGAGAGAAACAACGTGCATAATAAATCAATTTATTTTTCAACAAAGATAATAAGATTACCTTTGCTGTATAATAAAATGATTGAAAAATTGACCAATTGCCGATTTCAAAGATAAAATAGCTGAAAAGTCTCACTTCTAGATACATTTCGAAGATAATAATGAAAAACTAGGGGGAAATTTACTAAAATAATTGTGAGACTAACACCAATATAATTCCAAATGAGTATATTTTTTATTGTACAAGTATTCATTTTTTAATTTCTTGTTATTATAATTCATTTGCAGGATCCTCGAATCTTATTCGCGATTTTTTCTATACTATTCTTTTATAAAAATTGAAATTATCCTGACATATGAGTAACTTGAGGTTATACTGAAGCGAGAGCCAAGTGATCAGAATTCGATAAAAATGTATCTACACAAAGTTTGTGGTACCTTTCGCCACCTTACGAAATATAAAGAAAATCTTGTCGCTGGGGGTCAAGATATAAGCTTTCAAAGTTGAGTAGAAATACATGGGCTCTTATGGCAGCGCGTGGATTTTTCTCTTTTTTACTCTGAAAAAATTATTCGTACTGATAGGATCGACGTGAAAATCAAGCATATTGTAAAGTATGCCTCCAAAATTTAGTACGCGAAGTTTCAGAATGATTTTGTCGGCAGGAAAAAAGTTATTCAAGATTCAATTTGCAAATTCACGAAATTCGACACTTGTACTCGAAAACGATGGCAACCTCTTTCACGTCGCTCGCTTGTTACGTTCAATTTTGATCGCGTGATGTGGACAGCGGATTTGAAATGAAAAGCTAAATAGTAGGGCACAGTTTTACCACAATGAAAACACTAAACCTCGCTCCAGTACAACCGTAATTACGCAACACATTGCAAACAGAAATGGAGTGGACCTTACGATTTGAAACTTTCTTGACTTTCACGACTTTCCTACAAAGTTTGTTCACAGTTCGCTCAGAAATTTTGACATTAAAATTGATCAAATTATCGTTTATGAAGAAAAAAAATTATATCTTTGTATATTAAAATTTGAAATACATTATCTCAGGATTTTCTTTTCTATAACTTACAATGGAAATATAAATACAAAATGGTAATATGTAATATCAATTCATTTACCGTTTAGCAGATGCATAAAAAGGTTTTGCCATCATTTTTACATAAGATGCCATTACCCTACCATGTCTTCTATCAAATTTGTATATATTAGCATTCAGTGATGCAAGGGAAAATGTATTATTGTAACTACGTAAATTTTATTTGGATTTGGTTGATTTTGCTTGCGATCCATCAAAATAATAATGGACGTAATTCTTCTGAAAAAGGCGGTAATTCATAATTATAGAGTAACTTCCTTATGATTACAACAATGATGTGAATGATACAATATGCTTTTGTGTAATTATTTTTTTCTCATGAATTTCGCTATTACTAACAGCATAACAAATCATTCGTCTTCTGGATATTCTTCAGCGTTTAGTGTCACTGGTAGCTGTATCACTTCGATTTTTTTCTTTGGTGACGTTGTGTATGTGACCATTACACATTTCAATATTTGAATCTTATTGTGGAATAGGATGACCACGTGATGTAGATGCATTTAGAATAGAACTTTTATTATTTGAATAATTTCCTATTGGAATAATACGCGACGTGGATGGAAAAATTTCTTCATTGTTTAAATAACTGGGCAACACCTTCTGTATTTTACCACGTCTATATTCATATGTTTTCATATATTTTCTCCGAAATACTTCTAATTTTCTCTTTGATTAGAGCAGTTTTTCGCCCACCTATAACGAGTAATCTTTGATTATAATATATTATGTTTAATATGAAATAATGAAAGTGAGATTCAATATCTTAATAAAAATGATGGATTTATTTTACTCAATTCTTATATACGGAAACAGTAAGTGTAGTGTATGTGTACCCGAGGAATATGTCAGCGATGAATGTGTGTGTAAGTAAGCCTGGCCCAGGGAGCAAGGCACTAGTCGGTTGGTTCGCATACGTCAGTCATGTACAGTTTAGCCAGTCGTGTATAATAACAATAAATTTAGTGATGAGGAAATTGAAGGTATGTTTACTCCAGTTTCCTTCAACCCTCTAAAACAAGGATAGAACAGTGGCGACGAGAAAAATGCAAGTTCAAAAACGTGTGCCTTACGAAAAACTGCAACGGTGATGTTAAGTGTGAGTGAAGAAGAATCAGAAAAAGATCCAGAAAAAAAATTGACAGATATTTATAAACTGAAAAACCGGAACTAATTGAAAAGTTAGAAGAATTTGGACTTTTCGCAGATGAATCTTACACGGTTGAGAATTTAAGAAAGGCTCTGTCACAAACTATTGAAAAAATAGCGAATCCTTCTTCGTTATCCAGTGTTAAGAATAGAGACTCGCTGGATTCCCGTTCGAGTAGCAGAAAAGAAGACATAAGAACTGAGAAAGAATTGGATAAAAGTAAAAATGGAATTGTCGACGAACTTAGATTTTGATTTAAAAACTGATAATTGGGAATTGTTCACAGAAAGATTGGAACAATATTATGTTGCAAATGATATAACTGACCCAAATAAGAAACGCGCTGTTTTATTAAGTAAAGTTAACGCTGAAACATACGCATTAATAAGGAAAGTATGTACACCAACCAAATCGGCAACTATGTCATTCGAAGAAATAGTTACCAAAATTCAGTCATATTTAAAGCCAACAGCATCGTACCTAGTTTATCGAGCTCAATTCAGACAAAGGAAGCAAGAAGAATTTGAATCAGTAGCGGAATTTATAGCAGCTCTGAAAGAAATGGCTGAAAAATGTAATTTTACTAACATGGACGAACAAGTAATGGATCATTTAGTTAGTGGTTTACGTCATCACGGTACAAAAATAGAAATATTGAAGACTGATGATCCTACTTTAGCTAAAGCCACGAAAATTGCTTTGGCTTCGGAGATAGCCAAAGCAAAGATACATAAATTGTCCAAAGATGAAAAGTTCCGGAGCAGGAGTATAACCAGCTATCAATACCGTCATTCAAATTCATCAACACGACAAGGACGGCAAGGAGAAGATCGCCATCACGTAATCTCGACCGGATAATTTGTTATTGTTGTGGTAAGCCAAATCATGTCAAACCTGATTGTAGATTCAAAAATATTTCTTGTTTAGCCTGTGGTCTCAAAGGTCATTTGATAGCTGTTTGTAGGAACAAGAACCGAAGTAATGAGGAAATTGAAAAGTCTAAAGCATCTGATAAGAACACTCGAATGAAATATATTTCAGAAAACACTGATACGAGTGATAGTGAAACCAACAGTATAACTGCTGATCTGAAAAATGGCAAAAGTAACGATTGCGAAGATTTTTTTCACTAGGACCAATTTACGTATCCGGAAAATTAAAAGTGGATCCTCAATTTATAGCGGTTTCGATTGCAAATGTAAAGATTAAAATGGAAGTTGACACCGGTGCAGCGATATCAGCATTTTCAGAAAATTATAAAAATAAATTTTTCCCCAATATAGAAATGATAGAAACTGACATTCAATTCAAAAACTATAATGGATATATCACACGACCTTTGGTAATGCTAAAAGAAACTCAAATTTGTGCAAATAACAGAGGTGTGTTGTCGGATTTGTACGTCGTTAAAACTAAAGGTTGATCCATTATTGGTAGATCTTGGTTGAAAGGAATAGATCTTTGGCCTTTATTAAAAGGAACTCAGATCCATCAAATCAAAACAAACGTTGAATCATCTGATAAAGTGAATGTAATTTTGAAAACACTAGAAGAAGAATTCGAGAATACTTTTGCACCTGGTTTAGGACATTTTATTAAAGGCGAAATTGAATTAGTATTGAAGGCCAATAACAAAACCTAATGGCGACATTCGCATTTGCGGTGATTTTAAAGTAACATTGAATCCACAACTCGTTATTGACAGATATCCATTACCACTTTTGGATCATACTTTGGTAAAATTATAAAATGGTTCAATTTTCACGAAAAGTGATTTGAAAGAAGCTTATCAACAGGTTCCAGTTTACGAAAATTCAACACAATATCTAACGATAAGTACACATAAAGGGTTATTTCAGAATAAAAAAATGCCCTATGGGATTTCATCAGCGCCAGGTTATTTTCAAAGAATAATATAAGCCGTATTTAAAAATATACCGAATGTAGTTGCTTTCTTAGATGATATAATTATTGCAAGTAAGACAATATCTGAACATGTTGATACCTTAGGAACAGTTCTAACTAGATTATCAGAATGTGGATTAAAAATACAAAAAAATAAGAGTGGATTTCTCAAAAATAAGATAAAATATTTAGGACATGAAATATCGGAAAAAGGAATCCACACTTCCTTCGAGAAAGTTAAAGCTATTCTCGAAATGAGAGAACCTGAAAATGCCGAGGAACTGTCAACTTTTATAGGCAAAATCACATTCTACTGTAGATATATAAAAAATGTCGGAGAGAAATTCGGGCCTCTGTATGATTGTGTGATGAACAGTGAATTTATTTGGACTGAAAAATGTAAGAATGCGTTTGAATTAGCGAAAAAGCAACTCGCCTCTACTGATGTATTAATTGAATATAATCCAAAATTACCGCTAATCTTAGCTTTGATGACTCACCAAATGGTCTGGGTGCTGTATTGAGTCATAAAATAGGTAATGAAGGAAAACCTATCGCATACGCTTCTAAATCTCTAGCGCCAGCTCAAAAAAAATACGCACGAATTGATCGCGAAGCAGCAGCTATCATTTTTGGCGTTACGAAGTTCTATGATTTTTTATATGGCAGAAAGTTCACACTTCGAACGGACAATAAACCATTAGCTAGAATTTTCGGTCAAAAAAAGGCATTCCTATCATCGCAGCCAGTAGATTACAAAGGTGGGCTTATTATCTAACAGCTTTTGATTACGATATAGAATTGGTCCGTTCGGAAAAAAAACACAAATGTTGATGCTCTTTCTAGATTACCTTTACCTTCAACAGAAGAAGAAAAACAAAATTCAAAAAGAAGTAAAGAGTATACACATTTACATTATGTTATGGACAGCAGATTCACATGTTTAAATTACAAAGCCGTAGCAAGAGAATCGACTAAAGATAAGATCTTCTCCAAACTTGAACGTTTTATTGATTTTTTATTGAAGATGGCGAGAATCAAGACAATCCTCGAAAAACTACTCTTATTCCATGGAAATGGCCTGAAAGTCCATGGCGTAGAATCCACACTGATCTCGCGGGTTCATTTTTGAATAATATGTTTTTATTAGTAATGAATGCTCACTCAAAATGGCCAGAAGTATTTGTCATGAGTAAAATAACATCAGAAGCAACAAATAAAGTTTTTCAAGGACTGTCCATCAACCACGGGTTACCGTACCACATAGTGACCGATTCAGGAACACAATACACTAGTCAAGAATTTAGAAAATTCCAGCGACAAATGGAGCTGCAGAAAATTTTGTTAAAACATTAAAAAAAAGTGTAAAAGCATTAGTTAAGGACGGAAATAATCTCAAGTCTACAGTCAACAATTTTATATTTCATTACCGCACAACAAAACATTCCACAATTAATGAAACTCCAGCTAAACTTATGCTTAAACGCGAATTGCGTACACCACTTAGTTTATTGCGACCAAGTATCGAAGATCATGTTAAGAGCAAGCAATACGATCAAATTTGATTTAGAAAAGATGGTAGGAAAGGTGAATTCGAAACTGGTGATGATGTTATGGCACTAGATTTTAGAAAAGGCACTGAAAATTGGTCGAAAACAGTCATTATTAAAAAATACTCAGAATCAACTTATGAAGTGGCATTTGAATCTGGATATAAAGATTAAAGACACATCGATCAAATTTCGGCGTTTAGGTATCATTAGAGAGAAAAACCCCGGCAAGGAGGGGTTGCAAGGAACATCAAAAGATGTTGTCATTGAGCCCAGACGTTCTAAAAGGATAAAAAAGATGTTAAGTTAAAAATCGAGCCGTCTAATCTAATGGATTGTAATGCACCATGAAAGCGAGTATTTATAAAATACAAAGAGTGGAGCTTAAAGGGTGGTTTGTTTCGAAGAGAGAAGGGTGTAGTTTATGTGTACCCGAGGAATATGTCACGGATGTGTGTGTGTGTGTGTGTGTGTGTGTGTGTGTGTGTGTGTGTGTGTGTGTGTGTGTGTGTGTGTGTGTGTGTGTGTAAGCCTGGCCCAGGGAGCAAGGCACTAGTCAGTTGGTTCGCATACGTCAGTCGTGTACAGTTTAGCCAGTCGTGTATAATAACAATAGAGTTGGTGATAAGGTATTTCTTTTAGATTTCTAAGCAATCGATATAACGATTGATTCAGATAAATAATTTTGGCTGAACCAGGGTAGCGACATGACCGGGAAATAACCGGGAATTTTATTGACCAAGAAAAAAATGTGGAACGACCAGGAATTTAATTGAAAAACCGGGAATTTACTTCACTCAACCTAGACATTGAGAATTTTACTGTTCAAGTACTTTAACTTCAAGCAGTTTTCAGAGTAGAAGTAGTATTTGGAAAAATAAATATTTCTAAACTATGATAGAAATCTTGTTAACATTGTTCTTTACGAATTTATCCTTTTCAGTTTTTGAAGGTGCGCCATTTTGATTTCTGAATCACCTCTGTTCGAAAATATAACTACTTTGTTACAAATTAATTTATCTTTTTTCTGTGAAAATTTAGATATTTATTTGAACATTGATTTTTGATTTCAAGAGTTATTTAATTGAGGATTCGTGTTTGTGGAAAATTCATTTTTTTTTGTGGGAAATAATTCTTACGGTTAAAAACTCAACGTTTTACATTCTCATCATTTATGATTGAAAAAGTATTAGAATCGTATAAATATTTCACATCTTGAATTTTCCACGGACCTTCACGTTTCGAGACCCCCTGAAGCCGAAAATCAAGTTTTGGCGATGGTGTATGTCTGTTGCTCTGTATGTCCGTATGCCGGCCGTTCGTCCGTAAATACGATAACTCACGAAAAAATGGACGGATCAAATCGGCCTTCGATACACTTGTTGAATGGTCCAAAAGAAAGGATGGCTTCGTTCGCCAGCTATTTTGGATGAAAACTCAAAAAAGCGAGACCATTTTCAAAATTTTTGAGACCCTTTTCTTCGAGATTTTATAATTCCATGTACGGTTCTTTGTAGCGTTTGGGAATTCAAACAGTTTATATTTACACCTTTTTTCGATGAAGAAAAAAGTTTCAGAGTTATAGCATTTTCAAAATTCAAAAATACAAAACAAAACGGAGATGCCACGCGAAATCACGCACGATATGGAAAAAACTAGAAGGAAGAAAAACATTGCGTTTTGAGTACCATATGAGATTATCATAACGAAATTTCGAATTTCTTAGGAAAATGGAAAATTCAAACTTTACTGTCTAGTACACAATGGAAAATCAAAAATTTTATTACATTCTCATCAATAATTATGATTGAGAAAGTATTAGCATCACCCGAAATTCCACATCTTTAATTGCCAACGGATCTTCACGTTTAAGGACCCCCTGAAGCCGAAAATCATGTTTTGGCGATGGTGTCTGTCTGTATGTCCGTCCGTCTGTAAACATGATAACTCATCAAAAAATGAAATCATCAAATCAGTCTTTGATACATTTGTATTTTGTATAATAAACAGCGAATTCGATTTCTCTTGTGAAGGTATCTTAGATAATAAACTTATATATAAAAACTTCCGTCAAAAGTCGAGCGCGAAGCGCGAGCGCCACGATGATGCATTGGTTAACTGGGATCTAAAAGAGATTGATTTGTTCAATTAACTTTCAAATCTGTATAATTATTGGAATGAACAATAGCAAAAGCATTCCGAATGCAAGACACAAATATCCGAGCGCGAAGCGTGAGATCCGATGGACGCGCGCTTCAAAGATTCACATATTCTGTTAGAGAATCGATGTTTTTGTGGAAAATGATATTTTTTTTCGAAAGTTCATTTTCTTGTTCAAAAATTCTTCTTTATGGTTAATAACTTAAGTTATACAGTTAAATATTTTCCGTTTTAGGCGAAAATTGATCTAGTGAAAAATTGCGTGCTTGGTTTGAAATTGACTTTATAAACTAAAAATGCTCCCATTCCATTTTTGGTGAAAAATTATTATTTTATATATGTAGTCAAAAAATCCAACCATTTCGCTGAAATATTGTATTTTTCGGTTGGAAATTCATTTTTTGGTCAAAGGTTCAACTACTCCAGCTAAAGGCCTATCATTTCAGTAAAAACTTCGTCTTTCTGGTTTGAAATTCAACTGCTGCAGTAGAAAAATTGAAAAATTTATTAGAAAATTCATCATTTTGTTTAAAAATCGAATGATTTGTTTGGAAAATAGTTTTTTTAGCAATAATTTTTTAACTGAATACAGTGCCGGTGGAGGTTACACGCGATTTGTGAAATGCTGTCTTTTTTTGTCTGGTAAACAGGGGATAATTGAGTGACTAGGGTGAGTGTATGGTGAGTGAAGAAATCAGGAGTGAAAGTGCGAGTGTGAAAGGGTTGTGAATACAGCGATAACGGTGGTTTTTTGTATGATTTGGGTGTTTTTTGGAGTTTCGTGAGGAGTGGCAGGCAAGGGAAAAAGGAGGTAACGAGAGTACAGTAGATCTCAAAATGGTCTTACGCAGTCTAGTTGCGCGTAACAGGTGTCATCCAGGGGGAAGTGACGAGACAGACACGAACAGGAACAGAGAGCGCTCTGAAGAGGGAGAGGAACTGGTGTCAGGGAGTGACGTCAGTGACAGCCGTCCAATTTTTAGAGACTCAATAAAAAAGGGCTCAAAGCGAGAGGTTGACTGCTCTATTCCGAAAGTGGCAGACATCAGATAGCACTAATAGCAGTTTAACAGAAAAAACGGGGGACGAGAAAAGAAAGACAGTAGAAGAAAATGACGAGCCGGAAAAGGGTAACGAATCAAAGAAGGTGGAAACGAAGGACGTCGGAGACAAATAGTGAGGGAGGAGAAATGTTCGCGAAGATAGAAACGCTCATAATTGGTTCTAGGGTAGAAACATGAGGAAAGTTGGAAAAATTTAGAGAGGAAAATTGGGGAAGATTTTATGATGAACGCAAAAAAGGGAAGGAGGTCGAAAAGGAGATAGCAGCAGTCCGAAGGAAGTGGGAGGAATGGTAAAATCAATGGAAAGTGGAAAAAGATCAGGTTTGTAGCAAATTGAAAAAGATAGACAAGAGGCAGCAAGAGAGTGAGGGAAAAGTGAGAACAGAAAGAAATGCATAAGAGGAAAGAATGAACAGAATGAAATTGAGAATGGGCAGAAAAAGGACGGATGCAAGGGGTAGTGGAAAAGCGGGAGAACGTAAGGCAAATAGGAATGCGGCGGATGAAAGACTGTCAGTAAGACTGAAGGCGGTGGAAAAAAAGGAGCAAAAGAAAGAGCAAAGAGAGAAAAAAATTGAGGGTATGGAAGTGGGAAGTGGGAGTGGGGAGAAAGAAATTAATAACCTACTGAAAGTTATTGGTGCACAAGTTACTCTAGGAAAGTTAAAAAAATTAGAAGAGAAGGAGGGAAAAGAATGCATGTTTCAGTAAAAGTGGGTAGCGGAGAGGAGAAGAGAGGTATGAGATTTTGGGCAAGAAAAAGTTGTTGAAGGGTAGAAAAGAAAGAATCGAAGAAGATTTGACGTTGCTGGAGAGGAAGACAAAGTGGCTAATGAGGCAGAAAGCGTGGGATGCGAGGAAAAAAGGTAGCGAAGTAAGAATAGGAAGAGTCAGAGCTAAAAAACAAGGATATAAGATTCTGGGGGGAAGTACAAAAGTGGAACGTGATGATGATGAGCGGAACATGGGTCGATGAGAAGGAGGGGAAATTAATGCAGAAAATATAACCGAAAGAATATATGTGGAAGATGGAATAAGCAAAAAAAAACCACGCTAAAGGGCGAGGAATAAGTGGCATGCTGTCAGGAGTAAAAGAGGACAGTGGTGAACGTAATATGGTGGGATGATAAATGTAGGAAAAGTAAAAACAGGCAGAAGGGAAGTGTAGAAAAATGGAGGAAAGAGGAATTAGAGAAGAGAGAACTTGATAGAAAGAAACGAGTGCACGAAAGGATGTTAAGCGGGAAGAGATGAAGAAGGTATGGTACGCGGAAGAAGTCGAGAGAGCGGTGGGGGAGGGTTATAAACAGAAGAAGGCAATCACAACACTGAGAAGGAACAAAGCAATAGGTGAAGATGGCTCAGAGAATGAAGCACTGAAATATGTCGAAGGAGGGGTGGAAGAAGAGATGTAGAAGATTTGCAAGAAGGTCTGGAGAGGCAAAGGGTGGCCCGAAGATTGGAAGACAGAGCTGGTAGTACCGCTGAATAAGGAAGGAGAGAGAAATAAGGTAGAGAAATATACCACATAACCAAACGGGCTTCATAGAAGGTATGGAAAACATAGATAATATATGTGCTCAATTATTTGGTAAATACAAAGTTGGGTCGGAAGAGAGGGAAATTTGTTGCACTATTCGTAGATTTCAGAGCAGCTTTCGATTCCGTGAATAGAAGAGTACTTAAGAAGGCCATGGAGGAAAGAGTAATATATTACGGTTTGATGAAAGTGATAAAAGAGATATTTGTGGATACAAAGATATGAGTGAAGATAAGAGAAAAGAAAGCAGAGGAATTCTG
The DNA here is from genome assembly GCA_011762715.2 of Neuroterus valhalla. Taxonomy (NCBI): domain Eukaryota; kingdom Metazoa; phylum Arthropoda; class Insecta; order Hymenoptera; family Cynipidae; genus Neuroterus; species Neuroterus valhalla. The sequence goes on from WSXT02205526.1 coordinate 14,388, forward strand.
GACAGGACGAGGACTTAGGCAAGGATGTCCGTTAAGCCCTCTACTGTTGAGCGTCCTGATGGCAGACTTGGAGGAGAAGATGAATAGGAAGGAAAAGGGGGGGGGGGCGATACTAAGAACAGGCAAACTATTTTCGCTGGCATACGCAGACGATGTAGTACTAGTAGCAGATGACGAAAGAGGGAGGTATCTGATGGTGAGAGCGTTCGAAGACTATGTAAGAGAAAAGGACCGGAGGATAAATGTGAGTAAGACTAAAATGATGGGTTTCAGAAATAAAAGCAGGAGGAGAAAGTGAATCGTACGTGAAGAAGAGAATGGAATTTGCGAGTTACGTAATGGGACAAGTGTGAGGAATAGGAAAGAGAAGGTATAAGGACGACTGAAGGATGAGGGTGTGGATGTTCGATGTGCTAGTATGATCAGTGTTGAGTTACGAAGTGGAGATATGGGGTTCGAAGTAATATAAAAGTGTAGAAGGTTTGCAAGAAAGATTTCTGAGATGGGTCATGTAGCTGAGCTGGAGTGGATGAAAGAGAGATACGAACGAAGGCACGAGTATCGGATGCAAGATTCGAGTAGAGAATGACAGGGGTTAGAAGAAGTGATAATGGCAAGGCAGAGAGAAGATAGATGGGGAAAAATCTTAGAGTCAAGATATACCAGCTGGTATAGATTGGTGAAGAACGAGGGGGAACCGGAATATCTGAGAATGATCAAGAGACAGAACAAATGGAATAGAGTGGTGAGATTTAGAATGGGGGAGGGGATAAAAGCATGTAGGTACTGGATGGATGGCATGGACAGGGCGAGGAATGGATGAAGAAGCTGAATTGTGGAATTGATCTACAATCTGTAGATTGATAGTGGTAAGAGGAAATAGAAGCCCAGGGCACAGTACATTCTGCATTCTAGATCAGGAAAAAGGAAGTGGTCATGTAAAGAATCTCCCTGTAAAAGGGAGGGAGCATAAACTAAAAATTTAACTGTTCAATTTTGAGTGGAAAATTGATCTTTCCCTGTTAAAAAATCAACAATTTTGATGAAAATTTGTCTTTTTGAGCTAAAAATTAAATTATTTTGTTTGAGATTCACATATTCTGTTATAAAATCGATGTTTTGGTGGAAAATTATCTTTTTCTTCGAAAGTTCATTTCCTTGTTCAGAAATTCTTCTTTATGGTTAATAACGCAAGTTATACAGTTAAATAGTTTGAGTATTCAAAGATTCATTGCGGTTGCAGTAAAATAGTGAATTTCTGTGACAATTAACAACAATAATACCCATTATTCCCAACATGTTCCTCTCATAAATTTATTAAATTACTTTATTCCATTTGGAATTTAGCTTTTCGAGATACAAAATATTATTTAGATGCAGTCATATAGGGCTGCCACAATGTCGATTGAGTCACTTTTAGTCAATTTCTTTAATTTAAATTATTGAAATTTATAATTTCCTTGTTATCGAGTATTAATTGTAAGATATAACAATTAATGAGAAGGCAGAATTTCTTTCTGCAACAAAATTATCTTCATATGATCTTCACATTGATACAGATACCTGTAACCGTTTGATGACAAATACCCTATTTTCAGATTTATTGCGGTTGCATGACAATAAAAAAAGTTTTATTGGAAAAAAATTATAATAAAACTCTTTTTTCAACATATTCATCACACAAATGTGTTCATTAACTCTGTTTCATTCAGAATTTAGACTTTCAAGATGCAAAAGTGAATTAGACCAAAACAAACTCATTTTAGATTCTTCAAATTTCTATTCAACATGTGCGAAAATAATTTTATTCTGGAATAACAAAAAAAAATTGTGTTTCAAAAACTAGTTAAACGTTATTTATTCCAGGGCTTTTATATCAACACTTTATATTATATATGTAGTCGTATTTAGATTTTTTTTCAAATAAAACATACTTTGTAAGGATAATTCTTGGTCAAACTTATCATATTTGTTGACTTCTTTATACTACTTATTCTAACTTGACTATAACGCTTGAAAACTAATTTTTCGGCTGATTGCTTTTGTTTTTATCACATGAACGCATTTTCGAGCTTCCAGGGCTATCGTTCCCTCTTACCATATTTCTATTTTCTAGTCTTTCTCAACATATACTTTTTATATTTATCTAAATTCTGTTTACCAAACAAACCCTTGGTTTTTTTCTGCCTAAAGCTCTTCGAGTCTCCTCATCCATTCTACTCCCTGACCACTTCCATCCAGTATTCCTCTCACACAATCACTTACACTCCTGCTTTCTTCTCCCTCTCCAGTACAATCTTCCAGCACATATCCCCTCCCATTCTAAACCGTAACACTCTATTCTACTTACTCTCCTCTTTTAACTTAGTCAGGTAGTCTGGTTCCCTGACCCATTTGACAATCTTATACCACCTGTTGTACTACAATTCCATAATTTTCCTCCATCTTTCCCCTCCATGTCTTATCATCATCTCCATTTCTATTTCCTGCCATTCTACAAACCCTTCGTGAAAACCACATTCTTTTCTCATTCGCTATCTCTCTCCTTTCCATTTGCAACCTCTGTATTGCCTCTCTTCTCTCTAGACCCTATCTCCTTCATGCACGCTTGCGCTATTTCGTTTCCCTCTCCCGTCTTCAGCTTCTCTTCAAACTTCCATGATTTCTTCACTTGCCGAACTACCATTTTCTCTACACCCAGTTTTTCCCTCAGCAAATAACCTGGACAACTCCAGCTTACCCCCATAACCCACCTCAGAAATCTTTCATGACGACTTTCCACTCTCTTTTGCTCCTTCTACCCTAATATCACTACTCCATAGCACACGACTGTCCAAACCAGCACACCGAACATCCATTTTCTCATCCTCCAATCATCCTCAAAGCTTCTCTTCCCTATGCCCCAAGCTTGTTCCATTATTTTGCTCGCACACTTCATATTCTTTTTAACTTGCAGCTCGTTACCTTCTCCTACTTTAAACCAGAACCCTAAGCAACAGAATTCCTTCACTAGTTCAATCGTTTCTCCATTAAACTTCCACTTGTAACCTATTCTCTTCCTTCTATTCCTAAAGCCCATGATCTTGGTCTTACTAACGTTTACCTTTGAATCTTTTCCTTTCACGTACATTTCAAACCCTCTCAACATCGAATTCAATCCTCATTCGTCCTCTGCTAATAGTACCACAGCATCCGCATATGCTAAAGAGTAAAGCTTACTGCTTCCTATGATCGTACCCCTTCTTCCTTCCTCCTTCAGCTTTTCAAAAATCTGCTAGAATAATACTGAACAGTAGCCGGCTCAAAGGGCAACCTATCACTCTCCTTTTTCATTTCCTATCCTCATTCTGAATCTAGTATCCACAAATATTTCTTTTATTCTTTCTATCAATTCTTCATCTTCTCCCCTTACTTCCATTGCCTGACACAACACCCTGCTGTTCACCGAGTCCAACGATCTAATCTGAATGTATTTTTAATATGTATCTTTCAATTTTTCCCATTTTTTGAAAAAAGTACATTTCAATTTCCCATAATGTTATAATAAGACAAAATATATATACATAAAATCATATGAGAAAACCATGTTGATATTTACCTCAATAATTACTGTATTTTTCTGAGTGATGCTACAATTTTTCTTTGCAAAATCCACAATTATAAAATATGGAAATTTCATCATTGCAGGAGATACACTCAGTGAGTTCTATTCACTGATCTCTATATATATTACACTGGATGCACAATCCAATGGAAAATCGTAAATCTAATTGAAGGCTGAGCCGCCATCTTTTATGCTGGCATCAGCTCAATATAATATGTCGGCAACACATAAGATCAATCTGACAGTAGGTTTTGACAGTTGTGCGACTATTT
>WSXT02205537.1:0-18262 GCA_011762715.2 Neuroterus valhalla
CCCTCGACTTATACGTGGTCAAATTTTAATTGCTCGTATTTTTCTCAATTTTCATCGAAATCTTTCTAAACTTACATGAGTGACGTATTACAATATGACGAGAAAACAATTGTGAGTTTTTGAAAAAATATTATAAATCAAAAAAGTTAAATCGTTTTTCCGCTCTCCTGTAAAAAATAGAAAATGGCACCTATACGAATTTGAATTTCCACCCTTCAATTCTTATCCGTAAAATCTAGAAGGAATTAGAAACTGAAGAACATTTACGTAAATCGCTTTCGCAACAATAAAATTAAGATTGAAGTATTTTAACCATTCACCAAATTCCTTTTATAAATTTTTTGTTACATTAACGTTCGCTATTTCCTTATTTTTAACTCCTTCTGAAAATTAACTAAAGAGACCTGAAATTATATGGTCGAAAAACCATTCCAGTGACACTCTCATTTTTATGGTATTCAAACGACAGTACATAAATAATGATATTGGACGGGAAAAATTACTTATCCTAAATTTTTATAACATTTTGATCGCACGAACCTAACATTTCGTCGAAAGCTTCATCAGAAAGTAAATGAGGGTTTATAAAATTTCTATAAAATCTAGTATAACATGCAACGTTTCATTATCATGTCGTCCCTGAGCTTCAAGCTCGAATACGTGCTACAGAAAATTTGAACGTGCACGTTTTTTTCTTGAATAATACAGAAGACTTCCGTTAAGCTGAATCGCTACGCGACGTAAACGTTCGTTTAGCTGAACTCGGGAGAAATTCCCACCACTGACTCCCTCCGCGTGGGTGTTTCTAGAGGTGACTTCTAATTAGTTGCTACCGTCATTCTAATTGGTTGCTAACGTCAGCTGCTTTCTTCTAGGGGTAGAGGGGGCCGCTCGAGTTCAGCTAAACGGAAGTCTCCCGTGTAATAGTTTTATAACACGTTTAGCACTGATTCAAAATCTTTTCTGCTCGAGGATAAGTGGACAATTGAGCAGCGCTTATGCATTTTTTTTTTCTTGAAAATGATTTTGAGAAGTAAAATTTAGTATCATCCTTCTCAACTTCAATTTCTTACTTCAAATTATCATGGGGAATGTACAAGTCTTGAAAACATACCTTGATTATTGAGAATTATTCTCAAAAGAACAAGTTTCATTGCACTTTTGAAATCGACAAAGTATTAGAATTGCTCCATTTTAGAATCATTTGTCATATCGTTATTTATACAGTAAAATTTGAAGAATAAACAGACTGATTAAATTATTTAGAACTCAAAAGTTGAAGAATTTTACAAATATTCCTTATCGTTACCAATTAGAGAATGTTGCCAAATTAAATATATCGTATAATATACTTCTTAGAATGTAAACAAAGTTGAGTATTTCAATACTATCACGATTGGTCTAACTAAATGCTTAACCATAATTAGTTTGTAAATATCTTTTCGAAAAAATGTTTAAGCTTCATAATATGTTCACGAACTTGTAAGAAATGAGTCATTCTTTCATTTTCTTTTGCACTCGATAAATATAGATTGAAAAGCAAAGAGATCATTAAAAATAAAAGTTCCAGGAAAGCACAAACTTAGTCAATCTTATAAGAATTACATTTCAGTAATGAATTATGTCATTTTACATTCACCAACAATGAGTAAAATGACATTTAAATTATACTAAAAATACTGAAATGAGCCTCTACATTTGTAGAATCTTGAAGTAGATACATAAGAAAATCAAAATCTTACGGAAAACGAACATTTCGATATTTTGAAATTTTTTTCTTTATCTGTAGAACAGTCGCAGTTTTGGATCACTGTACAAAATTATTGCATACTATGAAGTCGAATTCTGTTCATTCGATTCAGGATTTGAGTTGAACAAAAAACTATAAGAATGCGCAACATGTGCTTCTTTAAAAAATTTTCAAATAAGTTTTTGCAGTTCAAAAACAATTTTTATGAATTCGGACCCTACTTGTGATTCTTAATAATCCAATTTTACGAGAGCAAAAGTTAATTTTTTCTGAGTTCATTTAAAAATCTCGTCTTTTGAATAGATTCCTAAAGGCACTTTCTTCAGAATTGGCAACACAGAATATCACACCAAGCAAAATTTTACTATCTGATAAATTTTATCAAACTTACTATTTTTTCTTCGAAAAGATATTAACAAACTGTAACTGGGAGAAAAGCTTTAATTCATTTGACCAGCATTCACCCTAAACAGGGATTGTGCAGAAATAATTCGTCTCAAAATTGTAATTTTAGACTTTGGTAGGTCGAATTTTCAAAACAGATCTCGACTTTCATGATCCAAAACAAGCTAGAGCATGTTCGAATTTCTGAATTTCTATTCTCAATCCAAAATGGAATGAAATTCTTCAATTCCATTCGATTCGACTTAATCGAATGTTGAATCGAGAGTCGAATTTCGGATCAAATAAAACAATTATAATTCAAATGTATGTGAAAACTTTTAAACTAAAAAAGAATATGGTTTCGGACCATTTAAAAATCCGCTTCAACTTACATCTCACCAGAGATCATTCAAAGAAATTCGTAATTCGGCCGACAAAAGTCTAAACAAAAATTTCGTGTAAATTTATTTTAGCACACTCTGATCCCAGAGCATAACAGAATCAGATGATAGATCAGGGTGTCTACCCGAAGGATAATTTTGAATTCCTGCTTATTAACAGGTTTTCTCTCCGTCAATTTGGAAGAGTTCAGAAGCTTTGGAATGATTTTACACGATTTTCCAAAGATTTATCACTTGGAACAGGGAGTTCTGGAAAAGAATGATTATTGAGAGTTAAAACATCAAGTCATTTCTCTTCAAAAAATTTTTAGTACTGATCTTGAAGAGGGAATTCCGTACGAGAATTCAAATTCTGAATTTTAAACCGATATTTTTGCAATTACCATTTTTTAAATCAGCATTAAAATTATTTCCCGAAATTCCCTACCTAAATGAAACATTCACTGTTTCAAGTAAAATACTATTCCTTTATAAAAATTTCGTATCTGAAGGTCTAAATCAAGATTCTCTACGGAAATTCCCCGTGCGAAAGTGAAAATGATCATTTTTTAGGAGAATTCCACAGTTCGAAATTCAAAACTCTCATTTTATCCGAAATTTCCTGTTCCGAATCAAAATTGAATCCATTAACAACCTTTTCTATTCTAATTCCTGAAAATAGTAAATATATTCAAAGGAAAGTTACAAATTCTGGCAGATTTTTATTTGCAGATAAAGAATTTTCAAATTCAAACGGATTCCATTTTGAAAGAAACATTTTTCGAAATCGAATTGCTGACTTGGAACAAAAAATATTTTTGCGAATTCCCTTTTTATAAATGAGAAATATAAAATTTTCCCGTTACAGAATTCCCCGAACGAAAGTGAAAAATAGGATTCTGTACAATATTTTTATTATTTATTAATTTATATATATTCTTTTCAAAAGATGAATTAAAATCCTTTCAGAAAACTACCTATAACAAGTCACAATTAAAGTCATTTCCAAAATTCAAATTGTGACGAATTTTGAGTTTGATAAAGTAGGATCTCTCGAATCGGAACTGAATTTTTTCGTTTTTGTATCTATCTCGTTTTTGTCTCATTCTTATTTTTTATTTTTATACCGAGATTTCTGATTAAATTCTCATTATTACATACTCGCATTCCGTGTCTCAATTCCAAAATGCTAATATTTTTACTAAAGTTCCCTAAACCAGAGCGAAAATTTTACTCCAGAAATACCAGAATTACATCTTTATTAGATAATTGAAGACCACTCCTGTTTTCAATCAAGTCTTTATTCAGAGTAGAAAATTGTCAAATTTTAATACTTTTTGTTTAGAAAAATTCTTTCGAATACTCGGTTAGGATTAAAAAACCTGTTTTGCATACATGGAATTAATTTTAGCCAATTTTTCACTCCAAATATAAACATGATTTGGAACCGTAATAAGAAAATATTTTAACAAGAAATAAAGCTCTTAACCTAGTATTATGGAGTAGAATCAGGCAATTCAATTCTGAGGTTAGGGCCTGGTTTCATCGCCCTTTAATGTAAAATTCAATTTTATTTACTAAAATTTCATGTCGCTCCTTACAATTGTAAGTATTTTTGAAAAATCTTTGTTCCAAGTCAGGATAATTGAAACTTTTTACGTAAGAGATTATTTTATTCATTTTATCTATTCCCAGTTTCAACTCAGAATTATGAATTTTAAGTCTTAAAAATGTCTAATAGTCAAGATTCGACTTCTCTACTTAATCCGCTGCCCTAACTCGGGATTATAATTCTTTCACAAGAATCACTCTTTCAACAAGCTTGTTAAAACTTCCGCTTGTCTTAGAACGCGCGATATTCAATAAGTTTCAAGATGATGAAAAGCGCCGAGAAGTTTCAAAATCTGAACAACGAGAGGTCTTTTAGATTCAAAAGTGTCTGCGAGCTCTCCAGACCCTTTGAGTGCTCAAGAAGTTTACAGCTTCTAAGCTTCAGGCAAAGTCCTCTTTTCGTATGAGACCGACTATTTTGAGGTTAGGCTCCCATATTTCACACGATTCTTAAAATTTATAAATTAACGAGAGATTAAAATAATTATACGCAAGGCCTACTGGATTCCTTTTTCTATTTGAGTCCTAGAAAACTTGAGGCTTTTGCGGCTCATGAGCCACTCAAAAAAGAAATAACAAGTGAAATCCTCTCAAAAACCAATCGGCGTAAATCTGGAATTCCAGTGATAGATAAGAAATCCAGAAGCCGTCGAAACCCATGGAACCCAAATGAATGGGGCTTTTTTCCTGGATCCTGAGACCAACTCAGGGGACTAGCACGATTATTATGATTATAATTTCCAATTTGAGACTCAGCGGGGAAAATAGGAAACTGTGGCGCTGATCGCCTTTCCTCCAACTATCTTGTTTGAATTTAGATGGAATGTCATGATTTCATTAATCCTTGAAAGTAAATTCATATTTCTGAAATGTTGGAGCATTATAAGCATCTGCTCTTGCAATGATGAATTAATTAGTTTCTCAACGTATGAGTAAAGAAAAGAAAGATCTAATTTATAATAACAATATCTGGTTTTTCTTGTTATATTTACATCTGTTTGCCGTATGATTATTTATACCTCAGCTTGTCCAATACAACTTTATCAGTTAAATACAGAAGACTTTCGTTTAGCTGAACCGCTACGCGATGCAAGCATTCGTTTAACTGAACTCGGGAGAAATTCCCACCACTGACTCCCTCCGCGTGGGTGTTTCTAGAGGTGACTTCTAATTGGTTGCTACCGTCAGTCGCTGTGTCGACTCGAAAGTAGTGGGGATAGAAGGGGCCGCTCGAGTTCAGCTAAACGAGCGTGGAAGCGTTCAGGTAAATGGAAGTTCAGCTAAACGGAAGTCTTCTGTACGAACATTCGACGGAACGAATTTACGGGAAAAAAAAATTGTAGAACTTTTTAGAAAACTGTTACGTAGAACGGATTACACGTGAAGATATTTTGAAGGTTATATTTTGACATCAGGAAATGGCTAGCGTGACATGCGCCTGGACCAACGTGAGTGCTCTCGAGAACCTGTGGACTTTTCGAGCGCTAAAAGCCTCTTGAGAGCTCAAACCCTCTACAATCTCAGAAGACCTCGCCTCTCTCGGATTCTCAAGACTCCTCAGCATTGAAAGATTTCTCGAATATTCCGCGTTCTGAAACGAGCGAATGGCCCAATGCTAGTTTCAACGCAGAATTGAAGTAATAAAATCAGTCAAACCCTTCCGAATTTGCACATGAGTACATTCGAGGAAAAAATCTCATTCTGTGAATCAATTTCCCTCCCATTTCTCCATTTCCCGGTCAAGTAGACACCCTAGACAAATGCATTACGAACCTTGAAAATCACATCCTACCTTCCTAGCTAGGAAGCAAAACAGTAACAGTTTCTGAGGAATGTTCCTCATGCGGTTGTTGAATTTCCGGCTGCTGATCTTGCTGATGCAAATGAAGTTCCTCCTGTTCTTGTTGCGCTCGCGCATTCTGCTTAGCGTGGGTTTTCAGATGAGAGTTCAGCATCGTCTTCGAGGCAAAAGATTTGTGACAAAACGAGCAAGGATAAGGTCGATCACCCGTGTGTCCCCGCAGATGCACAACCAGAGTCGTCCTCTGCGTGAAACGTTTATCACAATGAGTACATTTATGTGGTCTCTCTCCCGTATGAGTCCTCCGATGAACACTTAAATAATTTTGTGATATAAAGGCCTTCTGACAAAGGTCACATACATGTGGCTTCTCACCAGTATGCTTCCTCACGTGAACTGTAAGATAGGTCTTGCTGGAAACTGCTTTTCCACAAATGTGACAAACGTATTCATTCTGGGGACCCACATTTCCATGAGTGCGCATGTGTACGAGCAACACTTGCTTCCTGGAGAACCTTTTGTGACAAAGTTCACAATGATGCTTCTTCTGAGGTGGAACGTAGTCGGGCTGATGAAGCTTCGCATGCAATCGTAAACCCTGACGATATCGGAACGTGGCACTGCAAACGTCACATTGGAAAGGCCTCTCTTTCGAGTGGACGAGTTGGTGTTCCTGGAAAGTGTTTCGGGTGTAGAAACCGGAACCGCAAATCTCACAGTGGAATTTGTACTCAAGATTGTGCCGCCTCTGATGACTAAGAAGATTCTGTCGATGAGCACTGCTGTACCCACACGTTTCGCAGGTGTGAACCTTCTCACCGGTGTGCAGTAGTAGATGTTTCCTGAGAATGGAATTTGTGTTGAAGCTTCGCCCACACTGTTCACAGGCGAAATGGTTCTTCTCAAAGTCTTCTTGATCCTCGTGAGACTTAAGGTGAATGGCGAGCTCTTCTTCAGAAACGAATCCAATTCCGCACAAGGTGCATTGGAGGATGGGCTCTGAGACAATAACTTCGCTGCCATTGGTTTCCACTTTCGTGAGTTCTTCGGAGATGATCATTCCAGTGGCATCAGTCGAATATATTTTGATATTACTGCCATCGCAACACTGATGATTTTGCGGTGGCAGCACGTCGAGCTTTGATACAAAGTATCTGAAAATAAGAGACAAATAGGGTAAATCAGGACTGTTCATCAGTAATCGTTTTAAATTGCTTTCTTCTTTATCTCTCTTTGGAATTGTAATAATATTCTACTTGTAAACTCATGAAAATGAGGTTATTAATGAAGCGTTCATCAGTTTCTGGTATTTCTTTCTATTGTTCAACTTATTCCAAGAAATCGGGACATAATCTCAAATTTTTATAATTCCTAGGTGCAGGGAGTGGAATCCATGAGGACCTCTTTCGGGTGACAGCTGGGGGATTCCTTTTTAAATCAGTCGGTCATGCATACCCATTTTTTTTCTTTTGCATGATCCTTTGATAGTAAAGAAAATGTTCAATTTATCCATTGGTATTCACTACATAATAAGTCAAAGGGTAATGAACGGATAGTAAATTTTGGCACGTTAAGATACAGAGAAAAATCTAACTTCAATCTTCATTTACTGCAGTACTAACTTAGGAAAAAAGGCAGTGATCAATATTTTCAAGAACTTGAACAAATTGCGTAATCATAAAAGCAACCTGAATATGCAATACCATTTTGTAGAGTGTAGTGATGTGTTATACTTTACGAAACATAAAATACTATTTCAAGGGCCTTGCAACCTTCAAAATTTGATTGCTTCACTTCGCTCCATGAGTATAATTATTACATTCTTGTAAATAGTTCAAGTCCACTCCTGTTTTGAATCGAGTATGCGCAGTGAAAAATTGGCTAATTTCAATCCTTTTTGTGCCAAACGATTTCTTCGAATACGCAAAGATTTTATCCCTAAAAAAAAAAAATGCCAGGAATTATCTGAGAAGTTTTCTTAATATAGACATCTACGCACGCAATAATTTTGATATCAAACGTTAAGCATGTACTTTAACCTGAATGTGCATGTGTAAAGTAAGCGTCTACGTGCTTTAGTGCCGTACTATACTACTGATAGGAATTTTTATTTTTCCAATAACATTTGTGGAAATTCCCGTTCATTACAACAAATAACCCTTATTTTCACTAGATAAATTACAATAATAGTATATTTTGCACCATGATAGAAGAGTAGTCTTTCAACGGCTGAACGTGAGTTCTTGTGAACACGCGAGGACGTGAGAAAAACATACTCTAACTTGAGTATGTTTTTGTCGAGCTTTCCTGTTGACTTACCTCTTACCTTTGAGGTTAGTTTGGAGGGATAAACACTTAGCAGAACAGTCGCCGAGAACAGGGCACGTGAGGTGGTGTAACGAATGCGTATGCGCATACGCCTTAAATGTGCACTTTCCCGGCCTAGGTAGGTGAATTAACCCCACCACTGGCCACGCCGATTAGGGAACATTCACATGTTACGTAACGCACTTTTCTTTTGTTTACACCGTTGCATCTTTTTTGGCATCCCAGAATTCTTATTTTCGTCTTTATTTAAACAAAAGAAAAATAGGTTACGTAATATGTGAACGTTCCCTCAAGATCTACTTCGCTGCGTCGAAACACGCATGAGGGAGCAGAGAAAACATACTCGTATTACATGAAAAATATTATTTGCAGTACTTATACTGAAACTAAAAGATTAGGGCCGTACAACCCAAATGCGCATACCGGAACTAAATATACTTCGAAACACGATCCGGTATCTATTATTATTATTATACCATTCAGCCAAATCCCTTTCGGGGTAAGCTAAACACGTTTACCTTTTATCATTGTAAACGAATTTTTATTGGTTACTTTTACACTGAGTGGGTCACTAGTCCACAGCAGGGATCTGATAGATTCTTATAAACAGCTCAAATAAGAGAAAGTTGAATTTTCAGATTATCAATTTTTACACAAAAAATATTGGACGATTATACTTCATAAAAATTTGAAAAAATAACGCGTGACAGAGGAGCATGACTTTACGAGAAAACTTCTAAGGTCAATCGCGAAAAATGCAAATTTTAATAAATAGTATTTCAGGGATAACAAAAATCACTCATCTCTCGTATAATCCTGTAGCTACGCCGACTAGCGATTCTTCTATATTGAAATTGACACTTCAACACAAAAGAATTTTGGAAACACGCATTTTGTCAAATATTGGGAAACTAGATGCGTATGTGGAAAAACAATAAACACGAGTGGACCCTTTCGAGTCTCCTCGTCAACGTATAAAAACAATAGAAAACGGAATTCAAAATTGCTGCAAATTATAAGTTAGCATAACCTCAATATTGAATTGCCTCGCTTCAATCCGTTATACAAGAATAACATCTTTATTCGATATTCAGGCCTACTCTTGCTTTGCATCCAGTTTGTATTCAGAGTAAACAATTAACAAATTTCAACATTTTTCGTGTAGAACAATTTATAGGAATTCAATACGCGAGCATTTGAAAAAATCGTTGTGCACAGAAAGTATTAAAAATAGGAAATATAACAGTTTTATTAGACATCAATTGAAATAGGAGTAAGCCCTGAAGTATTCAACAAAGAGCCGATTCTAGTGTTCATGGAGTCAAATGAGGGAATTCAATTTTAAGGTTACAAAGAAAAGAGAAAAATTAACCGTGGCGAATTGAGAAATTGAAGCATGTTTTGAATTCGTGTAAATTCGTTCGAAGTAATTTCAATCATAAAATCTCCTATTCGCCTGAATCCAGCAAAAAGATTATGGGGGAGCCACTTTGCGTGTATGCACACAATATTATTCAAGCGTGAGCCAATTACCTTGACGACGATTTGAGCAGAATCGACACAGATCCAGTTTGCGATATCCAAATTCGTTCCAAGGAATCAGGAGGCAAGATTTGGGCGGATTCAAAAATGCCGATTCGCCGCTATTCGCCCCAATTAGTTTTTTTTTGTACTGGGTCGGGTAGGGTCTGATTCCTCCGCCTTTAAAAAAAAGCTAGGAGAAATATAGAACTTTCACTGATACATTTTCAGGTAACGAGCTCTGTACAAAACCAAAATCTTGAGACACCGTAGGACGCCCGGCAGAAGTGATATCTCCATATGATGGAAATTGAAGCTGTTTTTATTTAAACTCTTTCAACATAAAAAATATTTTCAACATCACTCCAAATAAATAGAAAACATTGTGTATAGAAATTCCCCTAGTAAATAACAGTTTTTTTTGTACGATTAAGCCATAATCCCTTAAGGGGTAATCGTGACTTCTAAAGTCATATTTAGTTGAGTTGGATACACGAGAGGACACCAGTCTCCCGCCAACATACAAACAACACGCGATACTCCCGGAGTCACCCACCCAAGTAATAATCGCGCTCAACGCTGCTTGACTCCAGTGATCGGACGGAAACTGGTTTTTTGAGCGTGGTATGGGTTCCTGACAAAAAAAGAGCGTATTACTGGAAAAATTTTAAACTGGGACTCTGTTTATAATAAACATCTGAACGGATAATTTAATTTTTTCAATTCTTCCCCTTATATTCAATATAAAAAATTGTAACGCAAAAAAAAAACGAACACCCTAGTGCGCATGTGGCAGAGCAACGACTTTTTATAGGACCGCATGCCGCTATATACTGCTACATACCGCCCTCACTCTGGAGCGAAGAATGGAGAAAGAGTGGGAACAAGGGAAAAGAAATGGAAGAAGCGAAAGAGACGGGAAAGCCCGCACTCTCACAGACATATTTTCACCGTTACCGTTACTCTGAATTTCCCCTCATTCGTGAGATCACACCGTGCCGTAGAGAGTTATAACTTCGAAATGTATAATAATGATAATTGATATACATACGCAAAAGTAAGGCATGGGTCAAGAGCGATGGAACCACCCAGTAGGCAAAAAATTTGACGTCTTTACATCTTAACGACATTTTTAGGACTATGAAGATATTTCAATGTTGCCAGCTTTACGACTCAGGCAAAAGACGTCTTATAATTCTCGTAAAGACATCAACAACTTTTTTGCCCACAGGGCAGGCCTTAACTTTAAAATTGAATTGCTCAATGATAGAATTATATCTTTGATAGTTTAGGCCTTTCGCTGTTTTCAATTAAGTCTGTATTTATAGCGGAATATTGTCTTATTTTGATACTATTTGTAAAAAACTAATTTTTCGAATTCTCGGGTCAGCCTCCAGAAAAATTACTTTACACAGAAAGTGTTGAAATTAGCAGATTTTCCACTTTCAATACAAACTTGATTCAGAAGAATAAGCTCCGAAGATCTGAGAAGAAGTCTTTAGAAGTAATAACTGAAATAATTTAAATGATAATAATAAGAAACAAATATTGTATTCAAATCCCAAACGGCTAGCTTCATGTTTTTGTCGCTACATTCGACAACCTCGATTTATTTTTTGAATTGGCTACGATATATTAAGGTTGTACTGAAGCGAGAGCTAAGTGATCAAAATTTGATGAAAATTTAAACGCGTACAATTTATGGTGCCTTACGTCACCTTCTTCAATTCTAAAATAATCTGGTCACTGAGTGTCGATTGTAAGTTTTCAAATTTGAGTAAAAATACATGGGCCCTTATGGAGTTTCTGAATGATTCTTTCGTCAGTAGAAAAGATACATGGAATTTGATTGACACATATACAAAATTGGAACTTGTACTCGAGAATCGTGTCAAGGTCTTTCACGTCACTCGCTTCTTATTGTTCCGGTACAAGCATCGAATCCTGAGTAAGAAGGATACAAAAACCATAAGAGCAAAAAAGACAGCTGAAGCGACGCTCCCAAAAATTATGAGTTATTTTCGATTTTTTTAAGAACGATATGAAAGAATTTTTTTTCTTTTATATGGTTCGCAAATGAGCTTTATGAGTTTAGAACGCAATACCTTTATAAGATAATTCAAAACTCGCTTGAAATAAGAATTTAAATCCGCTCAATTTTGATCGCGTGCAGTTGGAAGCAGATTTGAAATTTAATACTAAAGGATAGGGCACAGTAATACCACAATGGAAAAACTAAATCTGGCTGCAGTACAACCTTAATAAGGTGCACACTAAACCCCGAATTTCATAAACCATTATGGATCAACATTTTCGTGGGATTCCATGCAACCATTAACAATGAAATAAAATACCAATTTACCCGGAACTTCAATTCAAAGACTCGGTTCTCTTTCAACTAACAATAATTTTAAAGTTAAATTTAAAGCTTGACGTCAAAGAAGAATAAGAATTTAAAAAATCCGAATTCAATTTCTCAAATTTCTAAATCTAATAATCGACTAAAATAGGGTCTTGAAATTTTTTTTAATGTGCAAAACTCGCACCATGAAACTAATTTGTTCATGATTTCTTTAAAATTTAGGTGCTGTGTTGTCAATTGTAACTGTAAAAGAAAGATTTACACAAATTTGAGTCTTCTCAAAGTACCAAAACTTGGTAGTAGAACTATTACAGTGAAAAATCTTATTGGAGAAAGTGTTGTTGATGAACGTCCAGAACGGTTCGGAGTAATATGCATGCCGGAGCCCTGCGGCAGCCATGTTTTCAAATCATCACAACCCGAAGGTTTGTTGATCATTCTTCTGTAATCCCTTGTTCGACGAGAATTCACAGGACAAGAATTATTTACTCTACTAGATAGCTCAAGTGATCCATCCCATAAAGTACCTGGCCAATCAAAGGATTCTCGTGGTCAAACATGGATGATTATCGTACTTTTCTACAAAATATTTGTTCTTACTTAGTAAATATGTGAATAACACAGATCCGACAAAAATGTAGGATGTCCGACGGACTAGAGCAGTCATACACTATAGACTTCGATCGCTGAATCCGAATCCATGGTCGGAATCCCAAAATAAATGACCATTTTCTTTCTAACCTCAAAAAGCTTAGTTTTTGGGGTCTTTGTCTTGCATTCTAAAAAATGTAGAAAAAAGCGTCCAATTTCCTTGTTTTCACCATAGATTTGTATTCAGCGGTGAAAAATACGTAAGAATTGTCTCTTAAGCGATTGCGCGCACAGCACAAGGCAACGTTTTTTTCATCTTTATTTTCTTGGAATAAACGACAAATGATTACAAGAATTATGCATCTCCTTACCTCCCTGTTGAATTTCCTTCTTAGTTTTTATATCAGGAAAATGACAGTTAAGGAACTATTTCTTATAGGTTAGAATACCATGCGAACGAGTCGACGGTCGTTTTTGTGTTCGTATCTAGTATATTCGAAATGTTAGAAAACTTTATGGATCAAGAACTCCAATAAATAATGTATATAATGACATTTCAAACCTGATTCATTCGAAAAAGTAGCCGAAAATGAAGAATAATAATAAAATTCTTCCTCGATTTTACGTCACATCAATTTTAATCGGGTCACGTGATCAAATGTAGAATTTGTAGAAAACTAAAGACGTAATATACGCAGTAGTATACATGTAGAAAACCATGGAATATACGTGACGTATTATACTTACCAATTCCTGCTTAAAATCCATCGAAAATGACTGCTCTGATTGGAGGAAATATCCCCTTTTTTCGCGAGACTTTACGTTATTCTACAGTTTCTCCCCCACCACAAAGTATTAGGCCCAACAGGCTATGAGAAACCATTATTATGTATTTTTCGACGCCGAATCCAAACCTAGAGTCAAAATAATAAAAAAAATGCACGCGATTTTCTTCAACGTACTTTGCAATGCGAAGAAAGTCAATAAAAAAAAAAAAAAAAGTTTCTGAGGTTGAAAACGGTTACTACCTCGGAATTTCCACCTCTGATTCGGATTCAGCGACCGAAAATTCATTGGTCCATTGGCTGTGTAATAAACTAAAAAAATAGGGTAGTAGTCTCTTACACGTTCGAATATTACATATTCAACTGAAGCTAATAAAAAATGTCCGACCTTCTGTTTCACTACCCAATCCCGTTTACATGATTGATCTCCAAAATTAGACATTGTTCAGCATTCTATATACAATGGTTGCGAATAAAAATTTCATATCAATAGTATTTATTACATTCAAATATAGTTCACAAAATTTGTTAGCATCTATTACAATTAAAACATAGATAATACAACCTTCTTTGACAATGTTACTATCGATTGAATAGAAACCATTAAGCGTCATCGTTATTTCTTAGCCTAGTCTAGTCAACGAGATAAGCATTTTTGTTTGATTTGCCTCTCTACTCTTATCATAATTTCTTCCTTTAAAATTCCAGAAAGTGTACGAATCATATAAACAATTCCAGGAAGCTTTCAGGTAAAAAGTGAATATCACGTAATCAGACTTCACATACCGAGAAAAAATACAAAGTCTTCGTGAATTATTTCACTAAACCCATCCGGAAACAATTAGAAGATTTAAATTTGGTTTCTAATACGGCTTGATTTACCTAATGAAATATATGTGTTTTGACAAAAACTTAATTGAATCAATGACATTCTTCTCGGAGTGCAGAAAATAATTTTTTTGTAATAATTAATAGCTTATAACTATAACTAGCAACATATATTAACTTCCTAAGAGTGAGAATAAATTAAACATGAAATTTATTTAGATGATTAATAGATGTTTCACGTTATTTGATTTTTTTTTTGACATCACCAAATAATTCGTCGGTTGGGACGGAGAACCAGACTCGTCGATTTTTGCAAGAAAAATGCAACGTGTCAGGCTTTCCAAGCGAAAATCGACTTGTCTGGTTCTTCGTCCCAACCGACGAATTAGAGTCATAGGCAGAAAGAAGTTGAAATAAATATTTAAATATAAAAGATCTTATTTTTGAATCAAACACAAAATATAGATATGGAATTTTTCACAAAAATACAGGTGTCGATCACGAATGGATTTTGAATTCTTCTGCCTATCTTAGATATCAAAACCATTTATAAAAGAGAAAAACATTAATATCAACAGATTTACTTTGGAATACAGAGAACTTTAGCGGTTCATATATTATATAATTGAGCTAAGACAAGTTCATTAACATCTAAGAACAAATTCACTCGAACAAAAATTATTAAACCGTCGGATATCATAAGACCGTTTACAAACATTTTACTGAGCATACGTATATTCATAATGTGTTAGTAAAATTTATGGAAAATAAAGATTCTGATATTCCAGATTCAAAATTATGGAAAGATAAAAACCACTGTATACCCTTATTTGAATAAGATTATATTCTTGAGCAATTAATTCAAGCTCACAAAACAAGGTTTTTAGTTTTGAGTGGTACTTTTCAAATTGCATAAAATTCTTTATAAAAGGACTTAAGAAAAACATTATTTCAAACTAAAACATTCATTGTACATATGTGACGTGCGCCGAAGAGAGGGGGCTTACTCGATGAAAATCGAAATCAAGGTTTTTACACCTTCTGATCCTTTATATGTTGCTCCTTTTATTGAAAAAATAAAAAATAAATTTCGAGCGTTATTATTGCTGATAATTTAGTTTTTAGTTTCCTTCTCTCACACAAGTCGTGTGTATCGGGTCGACTTTGACCGCTCGCCCTGAACAATTTCACTTTTTAGAGTAGCCCCCTTTCTTCGGCGCACGTCACATATACACGTTCGAGGCAGTAGAGATATAAATAATTCAGAATAAAAAGGCTGCAAAGTTGAAAATATCGGAATATGAATCACTTATTTTGAAAAAATTTTGATTATGAGCTCTTTGAATTGACAAAGACACCGAGCAGTAAAAACTGAAAAAATGTATGCATTAAATGGTTAAATTATTTGATATATACAAACGCGAAGTTTTTAACAAACAATTCAATTGCTATTTAATTTTTAACGCTCTGAACTTATAATTATTCAACTATAATAAGGATTTCGATTAGGAATGGGTTAATTTGATGGAAAATCTTTCAAATCAATGTTTTAAAAATAAAATTATTTCCGATGTAATATTTTGAAATCAAAAAAACTTGACACATTAGCAAATAAATTCACTTTTATCTGCTAGTCCTGTTCCTTAGATACATCAACCAATTTTATCGTCAGATTGAAAAGAACCAAAATTGTTTCAAAATAATGTTTGTATGAGAAGTCTCAATTGCACACTAAATCCCTTGGACTCGAATCCCGGTCCATTGGATCGGAATCATGGTCCAAGCAGCAGTCAAAATAAAATCCGGTCCATTGGATTGGAATTTTACGTCCAAGCCAAGAATCTCCCTGGTCCCTAGCTTGGACCAGAATTGATGTCGGTCCTAGCTTGGACTGACCTGATTACAATCGAACTTGGAGGTTATGTTCTACTTTTATCTTCACGGTGTGAAGTACGAACTAATTTTTTTATGCACTTACATTATGTTTTCATGCAATAAAAAGTAAAAACTCGCAAGCCTTGCTTATGATTTCTGTAGGTATTGTAACCTATTCACTGGCAACGTCCCACGTGCATCTGGGACATTCTTTTACAAATCGTACGGATTCGACGAAAAAAAAGACGAGGGTATTTTAAATCTTTTGAAACTTTTTTGTGTGTTTCATATGTAATATAAGTCGACACGTATGTCAGGATCTTTTATTTTTCCTATATTTTCAAAAATATTGTTGAATAAATAATAACAGTCAGCGGATTCTCTTGTCTTTGGATGCTGATATCTCCACTTCGATTTGTCATAAGAATAAAGATTTTTTTTAAATCTGCGCAAAGTTGAGTCAGCTTTTCAGAAAAATTAGGTGTACAATCTTATATTGTTAAAAAACAATGAATTCAAACAATTTTAATGTTGAAAGTCAATTTTTTTACACGTCACCAGTCGATAGAAAATTGAAACATACGTCATCGGATTCCTTGTTGAATTCTGTGAAGAAATCATGTTAAAAAAAAGTGGAGTCCTCATTCGTGCAGTAACAATAAATTAATTTACTGCGCAGTGCACTGCGTGCCGTACGAAGCGGTCGTTGTGCGAGGCGCGCTGAAACGTTTACTTCGTTGTTCATTCATACTATTCGTTCGCCAACCATTGAAGATGATTTTTTTTTATTGAGTAACATGAACGTATGTAATTTTTGGGGGGATTTACGGGGAAAAGTCCAAATCATAGTTTTACACAATCACAAGATAATTTATCAAACATGTTTATATTTTCACAATGGTTTTTTTTTGAAAACGAAGTTCCTTTGATTGTTATTGCTTTTTCAAAACGAGTTATTAATTTTTTATTTTTCTTGGCATACTCTTCGTTCCGCACAAAATGACAATTTATATTAAGTAGCGTGGAATTTGCCCATTCATACAATTCTTTTTGTGTCCGATTTGTATTATTCATTCGTTGAAGGCTTGCTCTAGCCGCTCACCTTTTCGCACCTTTGTCATGTGAAAACTCTGCATTTATAATAGAATCTTTTTAATGGTGGGTCCAATTAATAAAATTTTTCTTATTTTTATATTGAGCACTTGTCCCGTCAGGAAAATATATTATTTAATTGATATAAGGAAAAAGTTTTTTGAAAAAATTCGATGAACAATCGGAAATCATGACCACGCTTATCATCTGCAGTACATCGTTATCGTCTTTGTAATAAATCGCAAATGGATGTACTGTTGCTTGACAATTACTCCAATGCACACCTTAAACATTATTTTGAATAACGAATGCATAGTTTTCTGGGGAATCACAAATAACGATGCATTCGTTTCGATCCGAATTTTGTCTTTTGTCATTTAAAAATTCGGTTTATTTTTTCACGAGGTATGCATTTATCAGTAATTTTTCTGATCTTACTGTCAGTTTTTGCATGTATTCGTCAATCGGAGACACAATCTTCTCGAAACTAGTTCTATCGACGTTTGCCTATTGTCTGTACTTAATGTTGTCCATATAATTGTCATCGAATATTTTTTCCAACTGCTACATTAGTTCTGTCACACCTGGACATTTTTTGCACTCTCCAAAGTGAGAGGTGGCAAGTGCGCGATGTAAAAACAAGAAAAATCTTAATAATTTTAATAGTGTGACGGTTTGGGTGAAACATTAAAAAGATTAGCGGCTGGAGCAAGCCTTCAACAAAGACAAGAAAATCCGCTGACTGTGTCTTTATGTACTCAACAATGTTCTTGAAAATATAGGAAAAAATAAAAAATCCTGATATACGTGTCGACTTATATTACATATGAAACACACAAAAAAAAGTTTCAAGAGATTTAAAATACCCTCGTCCATTTACACGGAGAGAACTGTCTAGCGAAAGTAGCACCGAAGTTCGTCCTTTATTTGCACGAAATTTCAACGCGCTTATAA
>WSXT02205548.1:0-18261 GCA_011762715.2 Neuroterus valhalla
TCATTTCGTGATTCCTGACCATTGCCAGGAGAGAATCTCTACCGTTCGCGATGATATGAACAGTACTAAGGATAATTCGGTTGTATCAGTATTCAAGATTGAGAGTCCGCGTCCGCCTTCACGGTATGTGATGTAGAAGCGCGAAACGGACAAATTGATATGCAAGATCCTCTTCATATACATCACATTGCGCGTAGTAATGTCAAGAGCCTTGAGTTCCTTCTTCGTTCATGGAACCACTCCAAACGAATAGAGTAGACCTGGGACGATAAGCATGTAGTCGCAGTTATCTTGTTCAACGACGACAAATTGGACGACCAAATCCGTCGGAGCAGGTTTTTGCATCTGCTTTGGAGAACCTCCTTTACTGATGTTGTATCCTGAATGCGGATCTCAGGCACACCCAGGTATTTGTAGCTCTCGCCAGCGTAAGGTGTCTGATAGCACTTCAGTCAACAAGCTCAGAGTCCTTAGCTATACCTGCTATCCATCCACGTTTCAGATGAATTTTGGCACACTTATCCAATTCAAAGCCCATACCGATTTCTCTTGTGTACCTCCCGAAGATACTACTTCAAGATGTTCTTTCCCATAAGAATAGATCTTTGAGACATCCATGTAAAATATGAGAGTGACCTTATGCTCACGAACATTAGTTCCGGCACAGAGGTATCCATAAGAATCACGGAGTGCGAGGGATAGAGGCAATAGTGTAATGCAGAAGAGGAGAGGGCTCATCGCGTTACCCTGAAAGACAACTCTCTAAAAGTGACACTGTTGGTAGTCACACGATGTTTTCCAGAAGTGATAGTAAATCTAGTCTTCCAAAGAGGCATTGACCTCTCAATGCATCCTACTATATCTTAAAACAACGTTTCGAATTTTTCAACAGATAGATGATAAGTCTATGGGAAGTTGAATCAAAAGCTTTCTGGTAATTAATCCAGGCCATCGACAGGTTGCGTTTGTGGTTTCCATCGTCTTTACAGACACTCCTGTCGATCAGCAGGTTTCCCCGACAGCCTGCTGTGCCTCTTTTTGATCCTAGTTCTTCGTAAATCTCACTCCATACAGGTCCAATTATCAGAATAATTTTGTCATTCAGGATAGATATAGAGATCTTATACACCTTTGTCCGACACTGCGGTATAGGGATCTCCGACTTTGAATAAGAGGTAAAGATGCGGGCCAGATGTTGGTGTGTGGATGTGAACTTCTTCCACCAAAACTTCCTAATACAGTCTGGACCAGCAGCGGAGAAGTTCTTCGTGGAAAAAGTATGCAAAAGAGGAGAGGGGTCATGGTGTAAAACTAAAAGACGCCTTCTGCAAATTGACGCTGCCAGTTATAACACGACGTCTTCCAGAAGGAATAGCAACATCTTTGCAGGCTCTGCTGTCGATCAGCACATTCTCCCGACAGCCTTCTACGCCTGCTTTTGATTCGCGTCATTCTTCGAACATTTCTCACACAGGTCAAATCGTCCAAACAATCCTGTCTCTCAGGAAAGCTTCAAAAATCTTATACAGCGTGTTTGTTTAGAATTGTAGATTAGTTTTTAAACATTTTCTCTAAAACTTAGAGTTCGCCGGATCTTCGTAAAGTCAATGAAAAGGCGTTATTTCCAAAAAACAACCAGTATCCATTTATTGCATTTTCATCAACATCGTTCACAAAAGGCACACTTTTTGAGCATTTTTTGTCAATTTCTGTTCGACGCGCAAGAAGGATCAGGGAACGATCCGTGGTGGTTCACGATTTCTCGCACACTGACCTTACATAAAGTAAATTAAGTCGAAAGTTTCCCAGCTTTCCGTAAACATACCGGCCGCTTCGAGTGTAATAGCAGCTCGACAAACAATAAAGCTTCAATTTGTATCAGACATAATCAAACCACTGAATCTGAAGGTCTTCAGGTTACCTTTCATCCCAATCGAGTTTCCTAAGCCAAAGCTCTTGCATTAATAATTTTGCCACTACTATAACTGGAGTTAACCAAGCCATGGGATCGTATAACTTTGCCATAAGCAAAAGAACGATCCGCTTCGTTGGAGTTCCAACTGGAGTGGAAGTTACCCTAAAAAGAAATGAGTCAGATTCAGGATCTCAAAACGAGCCCAAAACCTTGAGCTGAGCATCTTCTGATAATGAAAACTCTATAGCTCTTTCATGTTCACCATAAGGACAATCTTCTGGAGATTTTGGATCATTAGACGTCCATTTTTGCAAGTGGAAACCACATGTTTCTAATAATTGAGATGAATAAAACATCATCAACATAGATATTTTTCGCTAGGATACTTTTGGCTAAGGGAAATCTGTGTCCTTCATCTTCGGCTAATTGCTTATTCACTTTATTAGCCAAGTAAGGAGCACAGGCGGTGCCATAAGTAACAGTCAGAAGTCGATATGCAACAATTTTATTATTAGGCAAGCACCACAAAATTCTTCGAGTATTGCAATCGCGAGGATCCACGAATGTTTGTCTGAACACCTTTTCGATGTCAGACATGTAAACATAACGAGGCAATCTCCAGTTCAGGATAATTGAAATCAAATCATTTAGGATCTTTGGACCAACGTGCAAGTGCGAATTGGAAGAAGTATTATTCGAAGTTAAACTTGATGCATTAAATACAACCCTCAGCTTCGTAATTGAACTACTTTCTCTCAAAATCGGATGATGAGGTAAGTACACGATCTGAGAAGAAGTTTCAAGTTCTTCTTCTTGCACCAGCTCCATGTAACCTAGCTTTTCATATTTAGATGAAAAGCTCGAATACTAATTCAGGATTTTTAGTCAAACGACGTAGGACTTTTTCTAA
The DNA here is from genome assembly GCA_011762715.2 of Neuroterus valhalla. Lineage (NCBI taxonomy): Eukaryota > Metazoa > Arthropoda > Insecta > Hymenoptera > Cynipidae > Neuroterus > Neuroterus valhalla. Next base: position 2,826 of record WSXT02205548.1, read on the forward strand.
TACAATATATGGTCCCGAAAAGGAGACACCGATTTTTATTGGTGGCTCATTCTCGAATGGTAACCGTATCAAGTACCTTCCACTTTTCGTTCGTTGGTGTGTCATAAAGAAGTGTTCTTCGCAAAGTTTTCTTCGTCCGTAAAAGGGTCTCAATTTGGAAATTCTTCCAATTCCCAAAACTTAGTCAAGTCCTGATGCAAAATTTCAGACGTTATACTTTGATGTACTGTAAGTGGGATTCAAGTATCTATTTTAACAGTCACAACTGGACCGGACAATATCCAACCAAACACGGTAGATTGAGCCGTAAGAGTGCCTAACACACCCTGTTTAAGGCCAGATGATAAACACAAGCCATACTTATCAGCGCTTAAAATCACATCTATTTGTTGGGAACGAAAGGGGTTAGGATCAGCTTAATTCAATGCGGGTAAATTATTCTCCTGGTCCAGGTTGGGTCTCTCAGGCGATGTGTAAGAGGTAAGATGAAGCAATACGAAAGCTTGAATAAGGACGTTAGGACAGTGCTTTTCGGTTGGAAGTAAATTTAATCGAGCTAGTTTTCTTGATGAGCCAATATTAACTCCACCAACACCATAAACAATAGCATCAACCTTTTGAAAACTAGGATTCAAAATTTTCATCACCCTTTCTGAAATAAAACAACATTCCGAACCTTGATCAAGTAAAACCCTAAATTTATAGGTTTTCCTGTTATCAGCTCGTAAAGTTATAATAGCTGTCGCTAGTAACGTTAAGCGCGATAAATTTGGATCATTATTCAAGAAGTGAAATGAAAGGTCATTGACTAATTTATTGATAAGCGAGACATGATTTGCTCTCGCCACCTCAGCCACATTTCCAGCATTATTATCTGGAAGGGCTGGAGAACTTGAAACTGCCAATTGAGAATGGAGAGACGAAATGTCAGCTGATGGTGTTGTTATTGATTCAAAGTTATTTACTTGTAACAAGGTGTTGTGTTTCCTACTACATTTACTACATTTCAATTTGCTTGTACAATTAAATGGTCTATGACCAGGCGTGAAACAGTTATAACAGCCGTGGTGACGAGTGACCACTTCTTTACGTTCATCAACTGACAATGCTCTAAATTGACCACATTTAAGTAGTGGATGATTTTCCTTACATAGGAGGCATTTGGAAGAAGAAGAAGATGAATTACGACTCCGAACTACCAAATGTTTATTATTTCTATTTCCATCTTGTGAACTCGTTTTAGTACTATTTTTTAAAGCTCGTAAGGCTTCCACAACGCGAATGCGTTTTCCTAAAAATGCATAGAGTTCCTTGTAAGTGGGATATTCACATTGGGAACCAATTTGCATCTCCCATTCCTTTAAAGATTGAACATCGAATTTTTTGGTTGTTAAAAAGACTAACAAATCACTCCAAGTATCTATTGAATGCTGTAAATTTTAAAGAACTGACAGAGACTCATTGGTGGTACCACGTAATTTTTAAGATCCTCTATAACATTATTAGATGCATTCGAGAGATTTAGGAATTCCTGCAAGTGAGATGCCATAACTGCTCTCTTATTATCATTTCTAGCCCTTAACGACTCCCAAGTCCCAAGGAGGACTTTAAATAATGCAATCGTGTGACATTTGACAAAGAATCATTTTCAATAATCAAGGCATCAAATAGGTCTCTGAAATTTTCCCAATCCTTATAATCCCCAGAAAAAAATGAGTAACGTGATTTGTGGAAGTTTGACAGGTACAGAATCATGTCGAATAAATTGAGATACATTTACGCTATCACTGGAGACAGCCGCCGGAGTGAGTAAATCTAATTGATATATCAAAAAATCATAAGCCTCTAAATAGGCATCCCTAATCTGCAAAAATTTATTTTTAGAAAAATATTTCAATTATTCGCGTTCTGCAAAGGGCGTTCCAGCTTTAATTTGTAAGTGTAAAGATTCAAACTTCTCCCATCTTTGATCAAGAAGTTCTATTCTTGATTTTACTATGGCCAATTTAATATTGGACTTACCTAGTTTTTAAAATTAGTTTCAGTCCTCAATATTGACTGCCAGACTTCAGTTACTCCGAGAGTAAAGACTCTATTTTTGTAAATAATCATTGCAAGAAAAGAAGCAAATTATGAACAATAATTTGGCGAGATAAAAACTTAGTACACAAAGAAGTGTAATCTCGGTTGAGAAATAAACGTGGAGTGTGCGATTACAAAATACATAGCTGTCACATCAAATACCAACTCTTGTAGATCTTCAAGACAATTGTCGACAAAAAAATTGAAACAGTCCACCTTGAATAATTTTAAATTTCCAAATAAATTGAGGTCATCTTACCAATGTAGATAGTTACAATAGAAATATGATTGTCGCAGTACATATAAACCTTACAAAGTAAGAGAGGGACAGCTCCAAGCTGTTGACAATCATAACCTGGTGAACTTGTTATTATCCTGCTTTTGCTTGGAAGAATACGGCATTTCGATCCAACGAAGGTTACATGAGAGGAGGCGAGTACCTGAAGACTTGATGAAGGATAGCGGAAGAGTTTCGCAGGATATCAATGCGACCTTCCTTTGTGATGTAAATTCCATACAAACAAAATTCTCTCGCACATGCCTTTTCACAGTTTATTGCCGCAACATATTTGAGTTTTCTGCTTCTACCAAAAATACTTCAAGTCCAACCGCAGCGACCTAATTTTTGAGTTTTAAACAACTCAGTTGCTTTACCTCTAGAAAGAACTAAAATGTTACGTGGGCCACGAACGTCAAACTTACTTCGTCAAACGTAACACCACAATAGCGATCGCCATTTGAGTTTTTCTGAAACGGCCTTTTTCCAAAATATTTCGAACTTTTTGGTTTTTTGAAAAAAGTTTTTCCACAACTATCCGGCTCAAAGGACTATGCTTAGTATTGTACATTGGTTTCAAAAATTTTCTTCAAAACTTAGAGTTCGCCGGATCTTGGTGAAGTCAATAAAAAGGCGTTATTTTCAAAAAACAACCAGTATCCATTCATTGCATTTTCATCAACATCGTTCACAAAAGGCACACTTTTTGAGCATTTTTTGGCAATTTCTGTTCGACGCGCAAGAAGGATCAGGGAACGATCCGTCGTGGTTCACGATTCCTCGCACACTGACCTTACGTAAAGTAAATCAAGTTGAAAGTTTCCAAGCTTTCCGTAAACAGTGTTCAAATAAGTTACTGGGATGTAGTTCATTGGGTTTGACAAGTTGACTTCCTTGGGTAGGAGTACAGTGCATTTTAACACCAGCCACTTCAAAATGGAAGGTTCTGAATTAAAATATGAGATGAAGATCTGAGACACGTGTAAGTGTGTAGAAGTATACTTTCCACCAAAATTCTTCGATTCCATCTGCATCTCAGTATCCTCTACTTCTTTGGCAGTGAATAATGGGCGTTCCTCCTCACACGTTATGAAGCGGTCCATAACTCCTTTAAACGCTTGACGTTCTTAGTGCCTTTATCCAATGTGTGTGTAATTTTGTTAAAATTCCCTCTAAAAAGTTTTCACGTCCTCGGACTTGGGCAGAGTTTCGACAGAACCAGGGGTACCGCTAAAGAGGCGCGATTAGTCAGCGAGAAACTGTTGCTTCTCCCTGACTCACCCTTCCTTCTATGTATTCTCTTCCTTATGACGAACAACATCCATATCTGAACAACAATGTGCTGTTTCATGAACAACACTCAACAGCTTGGACAGTTTGATGTTTGATGGTAGATCCTTATCTCATGTGCGAACGTTGAGACCCTTACCGTGAAAGCCTTCCGTGGATTTCATTGAGGCAATCACCTACTGAATCAAGCCAAGCAAAAACCTATTGAATCTTCTAGTCGGGAGTCTAAATTCAATTCGCAGAAATGAGAGCCCATTCAAGCAACTGACTTTCGAGGTGTACCACATTCAATCTGCGTTTCAGGTATGATTCGGACTGATTAGAGAAGTTGATGTATTTTATTTCCGGAAAAGAATGTTTCTTTGAGGTTTATTTTCTGAAACAAGGATTTTCTGAGTCTTGTTTCAAATCTGGCGATCAAGGAATTTGAACAGAAATTTTGAGCTAAAAATATGGAGGACGAGAGAGAAGGTGTAAGTTTTAGATCAATCTAGAAGTGATTGGGTGATATTCATTCAAACATCACAGACGTCTTACGACACAGTTCCGACACAGGTCACTGATCAATCTCCCTAGCAATCATACCAGGTGGAGGAGTTCCCGAAGCCATTATAATAATCACTAAGTAAGCGGGAACGGAGTAGAGGGACATCTGCCGTATGCAGTTGGCAGTCACCGCAGTGGTAGTAGTCTTAGTTATCGGTAGAAGAGTAGGCAGAGATCTAGCCTGAGGGTGACGAAGAGAGGGCTGGGAGTGAGGCAGACGGGAAGGCAGAAGTCTACTCAACACTTCGCTTGGGGTCTAGTAAAACAAGGATTAAGGATAAGAAGGTTTACATCGATCACGATCTGACGTGGGAAGAGAAATTCAAGGACTGCTGAATGACAGAGCTAGAAAGGAGAGGAGTAGAGGAAGAGCGGCGAAGGTAGAATATCAGGAAATAAGAATAGAGGAGAAACTGCTGGTTTGGGATGAAGAGAAAGAAGAGTTGAGAGAAGTGCGGGGAGACTTATTTCGTAGAAAATGGGGGGGGGGCGGGAACAGCAGGGCAGTGGAGTGATAAAGGTTCTCTCTCGCAATGCAGCACGGATGAGAAGAAAAAAGATGAGGCTTTGGAGGTTTGTGCAGAAATTTGATGTTTGACTGGTAGAAACGTGTGTACAGAGCAAGGAGTGGGGCAGGATAGAATCAAGGCTATCAAGGGGGTTTAGGTGGAGGCTCAAAAGGCGGTCAGGTGAAACAACCAAGGTAGGGCTAGTGAGGAAGATTATATCGGAGATCAGGAGGGGTTTGAAGAAGAAATTCACGGTGGTGGTGAGGCGCAGGGGGTGCAAATGAGGGCTGTAGAGATAGGAGGGGTGACGTGCAAGTCTATGACGGTGTACAATAGAGATGGAATAGGAAGGATTAAAAGTAGGGTGGAAGAAGTTACAGGCAAGAGAGAGAAGGGAATGGTTGTACAGGGGGGGGGGGATTTCAATGCGAAAATGGGGATGGAAGTGAGTCTCTACGTGGATGGTGAACGTTTCGAAAGGAGGTCAAAGGACACGGTTATGAATAAGGAGGGGGATGTTTCAAGAGACCGGTGGTGGATAGAGGGTGGGCGGTCGTGACTAGTATGATAACAGAGGACGAACACGGAGAGTACACGTATGTGAGCAAAGTGGGGGCATCAGTGATAGACCATGCGGTCATAAATATGCGAGGGTGGCGGAAGGCAACGAGGAGAAGTTTCGGTGAGTGAGAGAGATATGGACGGGGGGGCTATAGAGGAATACCAGGAGCAGTTTGGAGAAAAAACTTTCGAAGGGGAGTTGGTGGAAGGGATAAGCGGTGATTCAAAAGAGAATGTGAAAAGGTGTGTGCAAAAGAAAATATTTAGAAAAAAAGGAATGGTAACACCGTGGAGGGATAGGGAATGCAAGAAGTACAAAAAATGGAATGCGGGAACCGCGAAGAGAAGGGGTATGTAGAAATGAGGAAAGAGTTTAGGTTGATTTGTGAAAGGAAAGATCGAGGGAAAGAGAAAGATCTGGAAGAGGAGTTGAAACGTGTTAATACCGAGGGGGACATGTGAAAGATAATTAATAGGTTTAGAAAGCGGAGGGATGGAATAAGTGATAAGATAAGAAGTGAGGAGTGGAGAAAGTTTTTCAAAGAGTCATTTCAGGGCTCAGACCAGCGAAAAAGAGATGGGGGAAGTAGAAGAACGAGGGATGAAGAAGGGGTGGAGTTGAATAACGAGGAGATAGAGATTCAAATGAGAAAGCTAAGGAGGTTGAAGGCTTGGACGGGGTGCAGAAGGAAGCATGGATATTGGGTACAACAGCCGTTAGAGAAAGACTGGAAATTATAGAGGAATCACATTGATGCATGCGTCGTACAAAGTATACGCGATGGTACTGGCGGAGAGGCTACGAAATGATGTAGAGGGGAAAGGTATATTGTCGGGGACGCAGGCGGGATTCAGAGCGGGTAAAAGCACTATCGACAATACTTATATTTTGCAACACGTAGTGGAAAGGGAAATAGCGAAAAAGGGAAGAAAAGTTTGCGCGTTTTTCGTAGATTTCAAAGGAGCGTTCCTTTCAGTTGATATGGGAAGGTTGTGGAAGGCGATGGAGGAGAAAGAAGTAGAGAAAGGTCTGATAGAGAGGGTAAGGGAGGTGTATGAAGATACGAAGGATAGGGTGAGAGGGGAGGACAGGATCTCAGAGAGTTTAGGGGTGGATAGGGGGTTAAGGCAGGAGTGCCCGCTTGGTCCATTGCTTTTCGCGTTCTTCATCGCTGACATGGAGAGGAAGCTAGAGGAAGGAGTGGTGGGGAAGATGGGGTGGGAGGGGTTAGAATTTGGTCACCCGCATATGCAGGTGATATAGTGTTGTTGGCAAGAAGCGAGGAGGTCCTGAAGGAGATGATGAAGAGGTTGAGAAGATGCCTGGATAGGAGTCGGTTAGAGCTAAATGCAGAAAAGCCCAAGGTTATGGTGTTCAGGAGACGGGGTGGAAGAGATAAAGGAGGGAATTGGGTGTAGAAAGGGACGGTTGCACAGGAGGTGGAAGAGTTTGTGTACCTGGGTTTCCTATCCAGGAGGGATGGAGAAGTCAATGATCATGTAGAAGAGAGAGTAAGGAAAGCAAATGTTTTGATGAGGCAGGTATGGGGATTCGGCAAGAGGTTGTTTGCAGATGACTTTGAAAGAAGGATTAGGCTGTTCGACTCGCTTGTGATGAGTGGGCTACTGTATGGAGTCGAGGTGTGTTAGTATGAAGAAAAATTAGTGGAAGAGAGGGGAAGTAGGCTAGTAAGGGAGTTTTGGTGGGAGCAGGAGAACAGGAGAGAAGATGGAAATATGGAGGATGGAAGAGAAAGCTATTTTCGGAAAAATAGTCTGCATGAGGATGAAATAAGGAGAAATCACGAGGAAGGAAGAAAGGTGTATGAGATTGTTAAGAGGAACGGCTGAAAGAGAAGGCAGAAGAAGAGGAGGGGGTAAGAGGAACAACGTATAATGAACAATATGGGTGGATTATGCCACTAGACAGAGGGCGATATTTTTGTGAGAAAAGACAGAGAGGTAAATGCGTGCGAGACGCAGCGAGAAAGGCAAAGCAATGCGAGCGAGCGAGTGACCATAGTATTAGGGACATTGTGTAAAGTGTGGAAGGATGTTAGAGATGAGTACTTAATGCAATAAAAAATGTTGTAAAACATGGAAGTGTTAGCAAGTCAATTTTTCAAGGCCAATAGGCTAAAGAATAAACACTGATCTATCTATCTATTCTCTTAACATGACAAAAGCATTTCAGGAAATTTTCTTTACTCTTCTTAAACGTTGTTTCCTCTAAACCACTTTCTTTGAAACTTCACTCATCACTTACTTTGTCCATCAGCATTTTACCGCACATGTTTCGCAGGAATTGTACGACAATCACGTTTACGTCTATTTCTTGATACGTCCAGGACTCGCCAATCAACAGCACGGTGAATGCGAAAACGGGAACACACATAGCAATTTCAACCTTTTTTGCATCTATTCCTACTTATCATCTACAAACGCAAGTCCACGTACTTTCACTTTCCCAAAATCAACACCTTTTTCGGCGAAGAGAACTATTCTTAGTCGAAAGAAATAATTTCTGCAAAAAATAAGAAAATTATTATCCTGAAGAGATGATTTGTTGAAAGCGAAGACGAAGAAATCGTTTATAGACATGAATATGCGTATGCGTCTTGTTCAAATATCATATTAAGAGAATGGAAAAAGAATGATTGGCGGAATAGGTGTAATTAGGTAAGATGGATAGTAGCATACAGAGACAAAGACCAAAAAAAGAATGGTTTGAAGGTGTGAATAAGACCTCAAAGAGTGAAGGGATGAAAAGGCATAGGAACACATGAGATTGCACGAAAAGCTCAAAGCAATCGAAATCTTAAAACACCCTGATGACATCAATAGAAACAATGGATATAATAACAATCCGAATTGGCTTTCCGTCCTCACGGGTTTTTTCTGAAGAACTGGATTGACCAATCAAGTTCGATCAGTCCCCACGGTGGAGGCTTTTACCAATCACAAGCATCGTAGAGAGCATTTATAAGAGCAACATAACCTGAAACCTCAGTTTCAGTTCAGCCCTGAAAATGCGAACTGCAACTGACTTAAGGTTTTGATACGAGGTTGGGATGTATGAATTCACGCTCCTCGAATTCCAATACTAAAGGATTGCAAGTTTCAATTCCCGGTTTTTAAATTTCGGTACAAGGATTATAGGTTTCGATTCACGTTTCATAAGTTAAATTACTAGGAAATCAGGTTTCCGAACTCGGTTCTATAGAATTGAATGCTGGATCCTCAAGGTTATTAGATAGTTCATGAATTTCAATACTAGGTTTTCGAGTTTAACCACTCACTTCTTAATTTTTAATGCTCGCTTTTGATATTTCAATAAGAAAGTTTTAGAATCTTAAGGTCTTTCTGTCACTGCCATAAGCTTCAGGTACATTTCACTTGAATTTATAGCGATCATTTCTACCAGCGTGAGTGAAATTGTTGCTTAGGTTGACTGTTCTATTAAGTATAAGATGGATGAAAAGAATGACCCTCAATCGTATTTTACACGTCAGCAAACTACTCTTTTCTCAAACCACCTCATTCGTACGGGATTATTGCTTTGGATTACGATTTCTCACTCACTCTTGGTTTCTTAGACGAATGATGTGATAGCCCTCCACTGCTCATGATAGCATAGCCAGCACACTATGGAAAAGCAGCTTTTTCAATCAATGAATATGCCTTCTTGAATCGGAATTCCGAATGTAGTTAAGACACTCTAAATACTCCCATACATAAATTTCATTGGAACTCTGAATCATTTGCAATGGCATGCTCTAGACATCTCTATGATCTTATATGTATTTCCGTTCTAATAAGTTATGTACCTGAAAAGGCCCTTCGCCGAAGGGTAGAGCATTGAGCGTTCCATAGATGACAATGTGGACTACTTGACATAGAAAATAAGATCTTTCTATTGATATACTATATGCTATGCTATGTTTAAGAATTTTGAGCAAAATCATACCAGTTCAGTAGACCATTGGTTACACATCGCATACAGCCAAAGAGATGTGCTAATAAGATTTTGGAAGTATCGAACTTTCGAATTTGTCGCGAAAATGTCTACCCCGTCATCGTACATTACTCAAACACTTTTTGGGGCATATTTGTTTATGCTAATGTAACAATGACCAGTATTATGAACGGAATTCTACCCAGGAATTAATTACAACTGTAGAGCAAGCAAATGCCACGTCGAATTCAGGGCAAAAATGTTCGCTACAACACTTGCAGCTGTGAAAAATGCGCACCAACTCTACCCTTTATTTACTTGACTATTTATTCCGTTATACTAACAATTCCTATAGGTAAGAAACTAAAATCGTTACTCCTGCGCACGCGCAATATAAGTAGTTCATCTGAAACGTGAATATGTGCTCCTAGAATACCATCAGATAACAATTATAAGGCGAAGAAAAGGAAAAGAGTGAAGCTGGAAAATGTAGCAGTGGTGTTCAGTAAAATATTATAGGAGGCAATGGTGTATAAAAAGTAAAGCAGAATAAATTACATTGAAACTAAAGCTTACAGTTTATAGTTTACATACATATATTAAAAACGCTGCAGCCGTTTTTTCCAATGGGCCTCCGTTGAGGTGTAAAATTATAACGAAAATCTTACTGCTTGGAGATTCCACGACTCGCCAGTGCATTGCCACAACGTAGAACCCCCAAGCAGTGAGATTTTTGTAATAATTTTACACCTCGACGGAGGCCCACTGGAAAAAACGGCTACAGGGTTTTTCATATATGTATGTACACTATAAAATCAGCCCGTTTTTGAAAGTCAACTCACATGACATTACATGAGCTTCCCTTGTTAGGAGAAAAGTGAGCAGTGTTGGGTAAGTTACATTTCAGAAGGAACTAGTCATCATGACCGTTAGATCACGGAAGAAGTAACTATACATCGTAATTGTTCATGTTTTAAGTCAACGCTTATTCCTATTATCTGTGGTCTTTGTTTATTTTAACAGAAATACTTGTTTGAAAGTTTTGAATTCTGAATTTGATGTACTTCTAAAAATTTTCTATTTAAAATATATGTGGGATTGAATATCGTACAAAACAAACACTATTGTCTCATGGCGGTCTGCGTATAATGATTCAAATATCTTACCTACTGGGAGTGTAGCTTTCATCCAGTTTGTAATCTGTATAAATACATATGTCCCGAATTGTAGTTTTTTTTCTAAATTGAATATTGACAAGATGAGGTAGTTGCCCGTCCGATTGCCAATAAGTTTCAGTGATATCATCTCGAAGTTGGTCCACTCCAAATCCCGGTTTGCAGCTGGATAAACTCCAAATTGCCTGATTCCCCATTTCTCGGACTCTGCCTGCTGACTCTTCTTGAACTGGATCCTTATCTCCTGAAAAAGAATGTGCGCTCAGTAAAAACCGACACATTCAGGCGGAATGAGTAGCATTCGCTGGGGCACCCCGTATATGTTACTCTTCGACAAACATGAATTGGAGCAGTGCGCAAATTTGTATAACTTCAGAAAGAAGTCATTTCATCGTTGAATCTACCATTCGTCCGAATTCTTCGTCACATTTCTAGGGTACCTAAATCACTCGAATGCGTCAGCAGGAATTTATTAAGTATCAGCGAATTCCTTTCAGTATGCGAAATTTGGGCCAGAGAAAAAATTTGACAACATTTACAAAATGGCGGTAACTTTTATAAAAATGTAAAAGCTCATACTTTTCTCAAAAATCCACCACTCTTTTCATTATTGATTCTTCAAGAGTTTATACAATATAGTAAACATATCTTCTGAGAGTTTATCATGTACCTGCAGCTTGGAGAATAGTAAATTAGATTCCTTCAATAATAATATTAAACGCTTACACAATACATAATTTCAATCACATAAAATAAGTTATAACCACTAAATATATATAAATGAGTGGAATTGATATGTTGAAGATAAGTTAAACTTACCTTATTCTTATAATTGTGATTTTTAGAACAAAATAGTTTTTTGACTGGTCGCAATGACAGGTTATTTAACTATCTACTTTTGGCTAATATTTGAGAAAAACTAGACATTTAAACCACTTTTTGCTACTATACTTACAATCTGAGAGCATCAAACTTTTCCAATTTATGCCAGAAAGATTTTCCACTCCTGGCCTCAATTGTGGATGATATTCAATAAATGATTACGTGTGTACCCGATAGGTACAAGTGTGATCACTCAGGCAATCAGGGACTCGAAGTTCCCTACTCTTAACTGCTTGATCAAAAATGTTCTCACTTCCAGTTTCAGCTAGCCACAAATATGGGCTATATTTCTACACTTTATTTTATAAGATGAATTCGAAAAATAGCATTTACATGAGTTTAAGAGTTTTCTGACGCCCTGTGGGTACGTTTCCTCTGAATGAGGTCGGCATTAATTAGATGAATTTTTTTCAAAACGATGACCTTCCTTTACTCGTCGATTTACACATTGAATATTTTTCAACACAATTGTAAAAAATTCAATTATCATAAGAATAATGCATTACAGTCGACTGTACTCATATTTGGGGGAAAATATGAAAAAAAATACAAGAGATGGATAATTGCTACAAGACTTTGTTTTGGAAGTTACGCGTAGACCGACCTTGCTCTTTGGGTTTTTTTTCGTATCTCGTATCTTTATTGCAAAATATGTAAATTTGCATATTTCTTCCAAAAAGATGAAATTTTTTCTTTTCCAGTCGCGGGCAAGAGATATACTCTCACGTAATCTATTCACCACATTAACAAGTTCTACTTTATTACGATACGTTAATGTGTACCAAAACTTTCATTATTTTCATTATTGTTATTGCCATAAAAAAATAATTTCTAGTTTTGTTTTGTTTTTTTCATCGAGGGGAGGAAACTCGATTCTAGAAAATTAATGGTGCTTATTTTGTAAATTTGTTGATTGTGGAACCTCAGACAACCCGGGTGCTCAAGAGGATTTACCAGGTCTCTCGAATATATTCCTTGGGACATTTTTATTCCTCAAAGTCAGGATATACCTAGAGGCTCACTAAGTCGAGTTTTATCATTCTTCGGGAGCAGACAGCCATAATAACTCCGAAGAGATTTGAAAGACGCGAATATGCGAACGATAATCGGATTCTGCATAGGATCAGGTTGTTTAAACATTTTCTTCGAGGAATTTCGAGACTTTGTATTGGTTTCGTATTTCAAATTTCAATTTTTTCGGACTGTTACCACAGATGATACAGAACTCGGAAAGAAATGTTCTAATTGCTACACTGTCAAGTAACTCAATCACATAGTATACACTTTATTGCAAGATCACGTGTCTGCAGTGCATACTATATCAATCCTTGCCACTTTTGATAATTGTAAATAATGTACAAGGTCCAATAAATCATAAGTTCTCGTATGAATACACGTGAGCATGAATACGACTAATTAAATATAAGTTACTTGCAAGCGAGATAGTGAATAGAGGCTACACCTAATCCACATGGATTTGAGGTAAAAGATTCAACTAGACAGAAATCAATCTTGTTGGTGAAACTTAACATAAAATGAAGATAATTTCGCCTCAGTAACCCTTCGTCTTGCAAGGTCTCATCTTTATCCGGAAAGTACTAAGAGGTACGATGCTAGCGCTATCGAGCGTCACTTGAGTTCATTAAACTGGAGCAAAATGGCAACTCTACAACTGTCAACTGTGGAATAAGTTGTATTCATTTTAGTAAGTCTAAACTATTTACAGAGAAGAAGCAAGAATCTCAGTAAATTTTTCGTCAAAATACGTTCCGTTTTCAACCGTTTGAAGGTTTATATGCAAGACATTCGATGCTTGTTGTCCTTTTTCTCAGAAATTTCACTTTCGATTATACAAAGTTGCAAATCTGCACGATTTGCAACCTGGGGGTGAAAGTGAATCTGTTTCATTTTTTGATGGAGTGCCGCATAAATACAGATGCCAGAAACAATTCCTTCGAATGCGCGGCAAGTCTTACAGCCTCTAGTGCGTTCTACATTGCACTCCTCAACTCCTTGGATAAAGTACAATTATTTCTTGGAGATGAATACTTGTCTGAGGTACTGAAATTCAGGGCTTTAATAATGTCTCTCTTGTGTTAATAGTGTACTGGTGCGCTATAATTGTAACTGAGAAAAAACGTGATTTCGTTCAGCTTACTACTGTAAATCAAAATATATTGCAGTATAAGGCAATAAAAGAGTCCAGGTGGCTCAAGCGGATAGCGCGTCTGGCTTCTGAGCAGGAGGATTGGGGTTCGATAATGTGATATTGCCAGCACGAATTTTCCTACGTTGTTTAACCAGAGATTCAGTGATTCATAACCCACTTCAAACTGTAGATCCCCTTAAAAAGAGGCTATTGACCTTCCGAATAAGAGGCTCTATCGAAAGGGAACTAGGCTTGAGGGTCACCAGTCCATTTTGAGAGCTGCTCTTTTTCAAGTAATGAACAAACACACGAATAACACTGACAGTACACATCAGGACAGTGCGACGAATGTCAATATCTAATTGAGGTTCCTGAACTCTGTGCACTTCTTCAGGAATAAATACAGGCGCGGCACAAATGGGCTTCCTAGCCTCAGCGCCAGGATGTGCGGTCTCTCTCCTCCAACTCGGTAATCCTGCACTCAAGGATTATCACTCCAAGGATTCAGCCGACTTTCCATGCAGACGGCTGAATGCTTGCATAGATAACGCATGTAGGTTTGTATGATTGTGGGCATTTAGCATATTGCCTAGGCATCCGCCTGAATGCAGTTTTCTCATAAATGCCTACGGCGCGTACATTCAGATTTCTAGTCAACACGTTGAAAGTTTCACGCAATTCGAGATGGGCTTCTGCATATTAGTGCCATTATCACTACGATTATTTTTATGGAGACAATGGCAAGTTGCGAAGCAGACAACTATAATGATATAGGTCTTGGAGGAACTCTTACTCTGCTCCTGAAATCTAAGTACGTGAAAAGACCCGGCATAATCAAAGCCGCAAGGAGTGAATGTTGGCGACTGCGTTACTTTAGTAGAATCTAAACTTCTCATCGATTGTATCGGGATTGGAATTTGATTTCTTGTACAAAAAACACAACTAAGAATACATTTTTTAATCAATAAACCACGATTTAATTATTCAAAATTGTCTTCCACAAGCTATAATCATTCATTGAGCTCCACCATATACAATGCACAGATGAGCATGTCGAACGATGAGCAATAAAATTGGACGACTCACGACAACCACGACAGTCAATGGCCAGTATTGGCTTAGTCTTCTAAACTCAAATTGTCCACAAGAGTTGCGCAAAGTCGCTTTGTACATCCGTCAGATTCTCAAAATTAGAACTTTTATCCTGGAAACCTAATTAGATACGATACGCTTACACGAATTCTCCATTGCAAAAACTTTACATATATTTTTTGTTTATGTTTCATAATCTACTTCACTCTTTTTCTGCTGTTCAATGTCTGCTGTTATATGTCATATTGTAATTCATTTTTATCGATCTCAGATCGAAAAACAAATTATATAATAAATCAATAAAATTGAATAAGAAGGGCAGTATATTCAGCTTAGTAATGTATTAATCTGAAAACACGTTTTCAACCGTTTTTTGCGACCTTCTCGAGAAAAAAACCGCACTCTATAACCTTACACGTAGGCAAAGAACGGAGGCCAGATTCGAATCCAGCACATAACACTACTTTGGAAATGGCAACTTCCATTTCGTGTACATAGAGGTCGTATTTGCTAAACAATTACATCTCCTCGCGCGACCCCCTCCTTTGTAGTTTTATATGCAGAACTATAACATCGTCTAATACTTTCTAAAATTATCTATGAAACCAACTTTTTCATGTAACGTTACAGTAAGTCATGCTGTTTTCTGAGAAATCTATCTCTTCCTGTTAGTGCAACTTGCGTTCACACGAAATGAGGTATTAGATTAAAATTTAAGAAAAACGAATCAAAAGTATCGAAGAACGTTATAAGGGTCCTAAATTTCAATAATCGAATCAATTTTTTCAAAACTTTTTGCCTTTATAATTATTTAGAAGTAGATAAACGTTCCTTCTACTTGGTGGGTACCTATCACCACTACGTAGCGCGTCCTCAGGTTGCGGATAGAGGAAAGGCCCCTGAGGTTAAACACCCCTG
>WSXT02205559.1:0-18260 GCA_011762715.2 Neuroterus valhalla
CGAGATCCGAAAGTCGCGCGCCATAGGCGCGCTCAAACTCGCGAGCGAAGCGAGCTGCGCGCGGAGCGCGCGATGAGAATGTGCCCGCGCAGCGGGCAGATTTTTTCAGTTGGAATTCATATATTTGGTTGAAAATGTATGTATTTTGTTAGAAATTCAATCATTTCGGAAGAAGATTTATCTCTCTAATTACGAAGTCTTATGTTTGTCAAGGAATTTTTCTATTTGTTGAAAAAAAAGTGTTCGAAATTTGGTTTCTTCCTTAGTTAAAATCTGTTTTGGTAACAAATTCAACTATTTTATTGAACTCGTTTTTTCTCGTTTGGTAAATTGATTTTAAGATCCATCATTTAAGTTAACAATTTGTATTTTTTTTTTGAGAATGAAATATTTTTTCCGAAATTTGAGGTATCTAAAGAATTTAAAATTTCATTCAATACAGGAACCCACAATATTTTATTGAAAAGATCTTGTTCTTCTTCTTTAAAGCGAAATCTTCTTATGTTCCGAGTTCTTAAGTATTTTTGGGTGTGAAGTGTATTTATGGTTAAATTTTAACCAGGTTATTGTAAGTGCTCACATTGTAAAAAAATTTCTTGCACTTTTTTCGAAATTTTTTTGGGAGCTAACAAATCCGACATTTCGGGAATTACCCCTTTTATATTTCGCACGGAAAATTTCTGAGTATTTGTGAAATCCAATCATTTTTTTCACTTTCATAATTTTGGGATACGGGCCAGGGAAATAATTTTCCTAAAAGACGTATTATTGAATCAATTTTGATTATCAAATGTAGAATGTATCAAAACTTGAATGAGTTTGACAACTCAAATAATGAATATAAACAAAATTGGATTTTTCCTAATAATGTTTTAATGAATCTTATATCATTAAGCCTTAACGCGCCTTTATATTAGGGGTTCATTAAAATTTTTCATCTCACCAAAACAAATTTATGTTATTGATAATTTTCTTGAATGACGTTTTTCATATATTACCACACATTGCTCCTTGCCTTAGGTATGCTCGATTGAAATTTTTTTTTTGTTATAAAATTTTATTTTTGTTAAAATTACTATCCAGGGAGATACTTCACATTAAATAACAGAAGAAGTCATCCTTTATTCAAAAACTGAGTTTTATCATCAAACAAGAGTTATGGGAGCATGATTTGTTATATTTCAGGAAGGAGCTCCATCAACAAAATATTTTCCTCTTTGGAATAAACTTCAGTTGATCCATTCTCTTTAACTGTTTACATTTTTGTTGAAATTCAAAATTCCGAACTCATTTAGGCGTAGTTTGAGTTCTGAATGCAAAGGTATCTAACGGTTCTTCAGTATTCTTGATCTCAGCGAGAGAGCATTTGTTCCTCACCGGTTTTCTCATTTTTCTTCTTCCTTTTTTGTTTTATGTTTGTTTCTTTTTTTTGAAATTTTGATAAAGACACTGGAGGCTGGTGGTCCCAATTAGACTGATTCTTAGTTTTTATTTTCATTTCCAAGAAATTCCAGAGAGAGATTTTAGAAATAGAAATTTGAATTTGGTTAAACTTCAATTTTAAATTTCTCAAATATAAATTTGTGTTTGTCAACAATCAGGATCTCCTCTCACCAAGCCAGTGATCTGTTTTTGGTTAGAGGTTAGAAGCAGCTTAGCTGGAGGTTCATTGTGAATTCACTTTGCCACTGTTGGTTTCTTCGTGGTTAGATGGACGGACATACTGACATGACAGTAGACTAGGAGCTTCGCGTTCATTAGCTCCTATTCAGTTTAACGGGCCAACTGCGAGGGTGGATCCGAGACTCCATGGCTGCTGGAATGCCCGATATGTTATACCCCATGGCCTATACTATAGCTCTATGCTGTCCCCATTCCCCATACATAATTATACTCACCTTTTCAGAAGCTGTATCCGTCTAAAACTCTAAACCTCTCCTCACCTGCACCTTTTATCATCCATCTGGATAGACACGTTCCCTGATGAAACCGATCGTCTGCTGGAATCACTTATAAAGACTCACAGTTATGCCAGTAACATGATGTCACTTCTCTCATCATTCCGAACACTTTGATATCAGGCATCTAATAAATGAAATCTGGGCAAAAATTAACCTTCGGGAGACATGGTACTAGCGACTAGGTGAGGACAAAAAGTCTCATTCTACAGGTGAACAAAGATTTTTTTTCGAACATTTTGACATCATGCTTCTGATGAGTTATATCATACGTGAAAATAAAATTCCTGAAGACTTGATCATGACAACTGGATGAGGAACGAAAATGCACATGCTGAACAAGAAAATTTTTCGAACGTTTTGATGTCAGGCTTCTGATCAATCGTCTCTGAAAAAAAAACTTTCTGAGGACAGCTTAATTATCATGTCCGCAGAAAGTTTATTTTTGCAGAGATGATTTATCAATAGCCTGACATTAGAACGTTTGGAAAATATCCTTGTTCAACATGTAAAACTTTATTTTTGGTTCTGATCCACTTCACATTACAATATCCTCAGAAAGTTCATTCTTACACCGACGATTCATCAGAAGCCTTGCATCGGGATGTTTGAAAAGATTCTTTGTTCAACCTGCAAAATTAAATTTCTAGTCCTTATACAGTTGTCATAATAATGTCCTCAGAAAGTTTATTTTCGCATACATGATTTATCGGAACCCTGAAATCGTGACGCTCAAACATCTTTTGTGTTTAACATGCAAAATTTCATTTTTCTTTCTTATCGAGTTGACATTGCCATGCCTTCAGAAATTTTATTTTTGCACTAACTATTCATCAGAAGCCTGACATCCAAATGTTCCAAAACTTATCTTCTTCAAACTTTGTAGTCTCATCCCTGGTCCTTATGTAGTTGCAATTATCATGTCTTCAGGAGGTTTTTCCTGCACGGATAATTTATCAGAAGTCTGGCATCGAAATGTTTGAAAATCTTCTTTGTTCAACCCATGAAATAATTTCCATCCTCTATCCAGTTGTCATGATTGAAGATTAGAAATGAAATAATTTTTTTGCCAGTTCAACAATTACTATGAAAATCCATCCCGTTTCATTTATATACAGCCTTTCTAGTTGAATTCAACAGTTCTAGATTCAAAAATTAACCATTTTTTTTCCATATCATTGTCTATTTCATTTTCCGTTGATTTCTTAATTTTTCGTTCAAAAATTAACTTTTTTCATTCGACAATTCAACTATTAGGTTCTGAACTCATGAATTTCGTTGAAAATTTTTCCTCTCTGTCAAAACTATGGATTTTCGTTTGGAAATTATCTGATTCCAATAAAGGAGTCAATTTTTTTTTGTATTCCAATTTTCAGAATAGAAAACTGATTAACATGGTCGGAAATTGAACTATTTGGTTCGAATAATATGTGTTTTTGTAAACAATTTGCTGTAGCGGATTCAGAGTTTGATCAAGGAGTAGGCGATGTGTGATATGTATAAAACGCCCCACGTTGGGCGCCAGTGGTCACTCATATTTTTCGGTTCAAATTTAGATTTTTCTTGCAAAAATTTAAACATAATTGGGACACAATAATACCACAATATAGACACATTAAAAGCACAATGAAAATACAAAGGAAACAAAATGAAAACTTTCATTTTTTAACGTAAGATGCAGCACAGTACCCATCAAGGGTTCTTTTTGCATAGTTCTGCTCGATCAGCTTCAACCATATTTATGACAACCATACATGATACGAATGAAGAGAGAACGAACTTCTACAAAAAATATGAGATATCGTGTTGAAATTTTTAAAATAACGCTATATATTAAACTACCTTTTGGTACCATTATTTCCAGAGTGTCCGTGAGGTAGAAACACATTCATTCCTTTATGTTTTGTGTTTGAGGGTAAGGAAATTAAAAAGTTAATAGTTTAGGGACAGTTGATGTATACCGTCAAAAATGTGATGAATGATGTGCTGTTTAGTTAGGTTTGGGGATGCATGTAAGTTTCTGTTTTGTAAAGAGGTGTACGTTATGAGTGGAAAAGTTAAGGATGGGAGAGGAAGAATAGAGTGACGTGAGGTTCCAGAGAACTGTCAAAAGGATAAGTGACTGACAGGATAGAGAAAAAGTTGTTTTCGAAAGAGGTGAAGTGGAAATTTTGTGATAGTTTGGTGGTAGTGGGGAAAAGAAAAGTAGGATAGAGACTATAAGTGAAGAACGTAGAAGTATTAGTTCTTTCATAAAGGATGCAAATAAGGAGTAAGGAAATTAGGGCGGCTAAAGGAGGAACAAGTAGATCAAACGAAAGAGTAAGTACAAATGTTAAGGAGCTAATAAAAATATGTGAAGGAGTGCAGGGAATTAGGAAAAGGAGCAGATGATATGGATGTATAAAATGCATGTAATGGAGTGCAGATCAAATCATGTAGAATGGAGATAAAGAAAAAGTAGATTATGAGAAAGTTAGAAATGTATAGCATAGATAAAAAATTTTTTTTCAAGGATAAAAAATGGAGAGTAAAGTGACGTCAGGTTTAAAAAAACTGTTAAGAGGTCAATTGTAGGTGCGATAGAGTAAATGTCGTTTATATAATGGGGAGGGGAGTATATTTGTGAATAGTTTAGTGGCGCTAAGAAATTAGGGGTACAAAAGAGGCTATAAGTGAGTAAGAAGCTTTTAGTTCCTTAAGTGGAGGTAATGATTAGAAATAAGGGAATCAGAGTGACAAAATAAGGGTCAAGTAAAATAAAAGAAAAAGTAAGTAATAAAGTGGAGGAGATGGTGAAAAGGCGTAGAGGAGTGCAGAGTGGAAAGAAAGAGAAGGCGTATGTCTAGAGTAAGCCATGTTAGTAACTCCTTGAATAATGCAATGGTGAGAATTCAAAGAAAGAGGATATAAAAGGTTGGAAAAGAAAAGTAAAGGTCGGAATATATTTTAGTATGTGGATGGAAGATGAAGGATACAGTAAAGTGAGGTTCCAGAAGAGTACAAAAGACAGTATGAATAGAGGCGAGAATAGGCAGTCGATTAGAGGTGAGGAAGTTAGAGCAAATGATGAAGGGTCAAGTAAAATAAAGGAGAAAGTAAGGAAGAATGTAAAGGAGATTTTGAAATGTGTGGAGGAGTGCAGATTGAAAAGGAGGGAATGAGATGGTATGAAGTCATAGTAAGTGCAGTGTAAGATATGTAAAAAATAAAGGTCTATCGTGAGAGGAAAGATCATACATATCAAATATAAGAGTGGGGAAGATAGTAAAAGAGGTGATGAGGATGTATATGGTAGTGCAGTATGAATCGGTGTCATTAACTCATTTTTGATAAGGAAGAGAGAAGGCACTAGGACCTCAGTCAGTATAAATGTTTATTTGCATTAATTGATATAAAATAGTGTGGAGAGAAAAGTGTATCATAGCAAGGTTAAGCAATAATAGAGGAAAGGTTGGAGTATGTTAGAAAATATGATAGAATAAAAGCTATTTTCGGAAGGTGTGGGAATGAAAATGTAGGAGAAAAGGTGAGAAATAATAAAAATGTGGTAAAGAAAGAGAAGGGAATTATAAAAATGTGTGATGGAGTGCAAAGTCAATCATGAAAAGAAGAGGGTGATTCGTCAAAGAAAAGAGGAGGATAGAGTGCGTGAAGAAAGGTTATTTAAACAAATGCAAAAAAAAAAAGAAACGAAAATGGAGAAGATGGTATAAATGTATAAGGGAGTGCAGTATATATTAAAGACCATTATTTACAAGGATTGACGGAAGTGGAAACTTTTGTTTTCATTTTCTGCATTCGCAGGTGGAATAACTGAAGAGTTGGAAGGTTTCAGATGGTAAGTAAGAAGTGTTGTAAACGCGATAGAACATGTGAAGTATAGTTAAGATTAGAGATGGATGTAAAGGAGTGTTTTTTTACAGGAATCTGTATCATGAGTGAAAACTGGAAGTCGTTCGTCGAATTATGTGTAAGATAGAAGACAGGAAAAAGTAGAGCATGAGGAGGTTGAACGAGAAAAACAAAGGTGAAAGTATGTTTTATCGTAAGGATGAAAGACCAAGGATAGAGTGAAGTGAGCTTTTAGAGAACAGTGGAAAAACAAGTGACAGGTGGGGAAGACTAAAAGTTGTTTTTGGAATAGGTGGAGAAAAAGTTATGAGTGACAGATAAAATAGGACAAAAGTTCTTTTCGAGACAGATAAGAGGAAATGTTGTTAGTATAGTGTAGTACTTTGGTAGCAGTAGAAAGAGGTAGGGAAGGATAGAGACTATAAGTGGAGAGCGAAGAAAGGTTGGTTTCGCGCCGGAAGATGAAAATTAGAGTAAGGAAATTAGGACGGGTCAAGTGAGACAATGAAAATGTCGAAAAAAAGGGCAGGAACTACTAAGAATGTTTGAGGATGTGCACTATCAGTTACGTTAAGAAGGAGATGTTCTGTTAATGATTTGAGCTTTTCGAATGATGTGCTACAGAGTCAAGGAAAAACGAGAGCATGTCGACTATGTAGGTTGGACAGGAAAATCAAAGTTGGATTTTTTTGTGAGGATGGGAGAAGAAGGAAGAACTGAATTTATGTTTAAGGAAATAGTGAAAGTTTAAGTCACAAGGTATTATGTAGCAAAAGTTGTTTTTGGAAAAAGTAGAGGGGTAAGATTCAAGAAGGTTGGTGGCTGTGAGAAAAGGAAAGTTACACCAAGGAGTCTAAGTGAAGAGTGAAAAATTGTTCGTTTCTCATCGATGGATGTTGATTGGAGGTAAAGAAATGAGAACGACTGCATAAGGGTCAAGAAAAAAAAAACGAAAAAATAGGAAACTGCAGGAGGTGGTAACATGTGTAAAGGAGTGCAGGTCAAAAATAAGGGGAAGGAAATGGTATCAATATGTGATAAAGTGCAACGTAAGTTATGTACAGCAGAGGAATTGTCTTCAAAGGAAAGAAAGGGTAAAGGGTGTGAAGGAAGGTCATGTAAAATAAATAAAAAAGTTAAAATATAGAGGAGAAGATAAGATATATGTATATGTATATGGATATGTATATGTATATGTATATGTATATGTCTACGTACATCGATGAGGGAGTGCAGTATCAATGGTTGTCATAAACCCATGTCTGTCAAAAATCTAAGTTTTGCGTTGGGTGCTGGGTTACCTAAATGGTTAGAAGAGTATATAGTATATAAAAGGTGGTAAGAATGCGATGAATTATGTACCAGTTTAGTTGAAACTTAGTTCGGATGAGTGTTAGAAGTGAAGGATGTGAGTAGCTCCTCGGACGATGTGAAATAGAGTTTAGGAAAAAGTAGAGCATGACAAGGTTGAACAAGTAGAGCAAAGATGAAATTAAGTTTTTTGGTTAGGATGAAAGATGGAGGATGAAGTAAAGGGAAGCTCCAGAAAACTGCAAAATGTCAAGTAAGTAGTACGATAGCATGAAAGTTGTTTTTGGAAGAGAATGAGGAGAAGTTGTAAGTAGTTTGGTATCCATGAGAAGAGGAAGTGTAGGGTAGAGACTACAATTAGAGGATGGAAAATGGTTGTTTTCTAGTAAAATAAAAAAAAATGTTCATAGAAACTCAAGGTAAAGGCAAAAAGTGTGAAGGAATGCAGGATAAAGGTAGATGGAAAGAAAATTCTATAAATGTATAAAATGCATGAATAGGTACAGTATGAGTTATTATCATCAAATCATTATTTGTCAACATGAGAGGATACAGCACTCTATGTTCCTAGCCTTACAACATAGTAAGGATCATAATTCACAAAGTTTAAGGGACGTGAAAACTTTTTTTTGTGTTTGATCATGGAACTGCTAAATGGTCCTTATCCAAGTGTCTATCTCATGTCTTCAATATCAAGTAGATCTCTATTGATGATGCATGATGAGGATTTGGTCTCTTGGGAAAAGCCCTAGTAAGAGCCATCATTAACCTATTTTATCATATTGGAGCAGGATTTTCAATCCATTTTTCTCAGTTTTCCGGAAATAGGCTCATCGTGTGTGGTATCACAGGTAGTGAGGTGGTGAATTTATGGTAGATACCAAGAGGCCTGGTGCTTGCGTTTTCCTGGAACGACTTAGACACAGTGAGCGCTTGGAGTTATGCCACATTAGTGCCGTACTCTCGAGGTTCATTTCTGAATGTGACCAGTCATCCCCGAGGAATCGGCAGACAATATGGCGCTCCATATCCCCATAACCCTCCTCGGGTATAACTCCCATCCTTATTCTAAGCACTGATCTCCTTCTCTCTTTGGCTTTTTGTCTCTCGGAAGAGAAAAACTCCCTTCTTTCCTTTACGCAGAAATACAAAATCCCACTTGCACATCATATCAGGTTCTCTCGGTTCTGATCCGGGATCAACATTATCCCAGTTATGCATGTGAAAAAATGGAAAATGAGAAGAGTGATATTCTTAGTCGTTCATTGCCATCTTTACTGGTTGCTTGAAAAATAACGTTTTTAATAACACAATATTAAAATTGTTTTTTTTAATCTTTCTACATTAGCATAAGGGTCTAATTGTTCTTTTTTATAACATGCACGGAGCTACATAAATAAGGAAATTTTTGGTAAATGTTTCGACCTTGGATAGGGGCCTTCTCAGTGTCAGATATGTCCTAACTATTTTTATGTTAACTTATAAAACTAAGATTTCATGCATGAAATTCTGAATATTCTCTAGAGGAAGTGTCATGGCAAGCGAAATTTCATAATTTAATAATAAATTTTTAATTATTCTTATCAAGATACATGAGTTTTGAATCAAATATCCAATTGATAAACTGAAATGAGCAAATTCTTGCCAAAAAATGAATTTTCTACAAAGTAGTTAAACTTCCAACAAACATTTCAACAAAACACATAAACCTGCAATATAAGAAGATGCATTAAAGAATGAAATAGTTCAATAAACGATAAGGAAATCAATTTACGAACAAAACAATCGATTTCCTACGAAATAGTGAAATCGCGTACCAGGGAAATGATTTATAAACTTAGATGATAACTCTCCAATCAGAAAATAATTAGTTTCAAACAAAGAAATTTAATTTTCAACTACAGAAGATAAATTCTCAAAGAAAAATAGAATAGTTAATATTTCAACTAAAGAAAGAGTTTAATCACGAATGAGAAACAATTAAACATAACCAAGAATGCGAATTTCTGAGGAAACCGTTAAATTTCCAACTTAAATCATAATTCCAAAAAAAACAGAGGACTTTTCTAAAGAATAATTGAATTTTGAATCTAATGATTGAATTTTTACCGCAAAACTATCAAAAGATACGAATCCTCAATCGGGAAGATTTATTCTCTACCAATGTAAAAAATCTCAACAAAATACGTAAATTTTTAAACAAACAGTTGAATATTCATACAAGATGATCATATTTCTATCAAGAAAAACCATTTTACTGAAAAAATGGGAAAGTGTTGTATGAAATTGTTCCATTTCCAACAAAAGAGAGATGAGTTAAACAAAACATAAGAACCTATGATTTGGAGAAATACATCTTGAATAAAAAATTGAAATGTCTGATATACAAATAGGAAATCCATTTACAGTAAAATCAATAACGTTTCTTAAAAATGATGATATAATATCACTTCCCAACTACGAAAAAAAATATTTTCTTAGCAAGCTAGTTTTTCCCCACTAACAATGAGAGTGATAAATTTAGAATCAAAAGTGGAGCAATCGAATTTCCATTCACAAAATTATTGTTGTCCAAAAAAATAGAGCAGATAATCTTGAATTTCAAAGTTAATTTATCTATCAAAATAATTGGATTTATATTCCAAATAGATTATTTAGTTGAGAACAAAGAGCATTTTAGTCAATTTGTTAAATTTTTCAACTGAAAAGACACATTTCCTACCAAATTCTTGAATTTTCAGTTTTAAATGTATTTCAAACAAAAAATAATCAAATTTTTAATTTAAAAAAATCTATTTCAAATAAGGCAGTTCAACTTCTTACGAAAAAGTTGAAAGACTAAATCGAAGGATGTTAGTAGTTCGTCCATATCTCGCATTTTAAAACTATTTGTTTGAACAAAAATGTCCAAATAATTCTAAAATAATTTTTTTCTTGTGAGAAGTCATGCATCACTTAAAGAAATGTTCATTTTCTGATAAATTTATGATAAAATAGTTATTTGAATATAGTTTTAGAGAAATTGGAAAAATTGTCATGAATAATCCAATTTTATTTTATATTAAGGATATTATTAAAATAATTTTTCATTGTTGAGCCTTTTATTCGCATCGTGATATGTTTCCCAACATTAGTATATTTTTAATTAGAAAAGGAGAAGTTGATATTAAAATTAAAAAAATAAAAAAATAATTGAATTATCAACCAATACAGATGAATCTCTGAAAAAAGATCAATTTTGTACCAAAAAAGATCAAAGCCACACTTTCTACATAATTTGATCAGTTTCAAACAAGAATATATTTTAGAAAAATAGATAAATTCTGCAGGAGACAGTTCATTTTTCTACCTAAAAAGTTAACCTTTCAGAATAAACGCACATTTTTCACCAAGAGGAAAAAATAGTTAACTTTTAATGAAAAGAGACCAATTTTCCAGAAGTCATAATAATTGTCAACCAAAAGAGTCTAAATTCGAACAAGAAAGTTGATCTTTGAACCCAAAATGATAAATTTCCAAGGAAAAGTTGATTTCCAACCATGAAAATAAAATTCCAAACCATTACTAAATTAAAAAAAAAAAAAAATGAAACACGAAATATCGCAAAAGGTCGAATTGTCAACGTGAACACTTCAATTAAAAAAAGAAAAGATCACTTTTACCAAGGAAAGATGGGTTTTTGAAGAAAAAGTAATATTTCAAAAAACAGTTGAAATTCAGAAAGTTGCGTTTTTATCGAAGGAGTCAATTTGAAAAAAAACTCTTTTCTTTTTATTTTAAACATGAATTGTTATTCCAAAAGTTTATACTTTCCATCCGAAAAGACGAATTTCTAACAAAACAGGTGACTTGCAAAACCGAAGGAATGAACTTGTACCGAGAAAGTTTATTTTAAACAAGGAGAAATAGATTCGAACAAACGACTACTATGTCCGTCATTGAAAAAGATAAATTTTTTGGAAACCTTGGAACTCCTAACCTAAAAAATCAAAGTGTTGATGAAACAGTTGATATCCACAAAAGAAGGATTCATTTTTTGCCGAAAAGATGAATTTGCAACAGAAAAGTTGAATTTCAAACTAAAAAATGTATTATCAACCAGATAGTTTATTTATCAACCAAAACAGATAAACTTTCAACCAGAAGGTTCCATCCTTAACCAAAAAATTAAATTACATCCAAAAAAAAATTGTATATTTTTATCAAAAAAGATGAGTTTTCAACAATAGTGTAACATCAGAATTTCAACGAAATAGGTGATTCACAACCAAGGGAAATAAATTATCAACCGAATACCTACTCGATCTTTTGATAAGAAAAGACGAATTTGTCATAATACAGCAGAATTTTCAACCAAGGAAGAATATTTTTAACCAAGAAGTTCATCTTCAGTCAAAAAAGATAAATTTTGAATAAAAAAATCTAATATGAAATTTTCAACCAACGAAGATAAATTATCAAAAAAATAGTTAAATTTGTCAAAACTGACGACTTTTGTAACAAAAAAGATAAGGCTCCTACCAAATAGTTGATTTTTCATTAGAGATAAGTAAATTTCTAATTTTTTCAGAATTTTCAACCCAAAGAGTCCAAGTGCCAGTCAAAAAGTTGATCTGCAACCAAAAAAAGTTGATTTTATTATTAATGCTTATGTAATCCTGAAAATTATTAATTAATTAGGGAAAGTAATCGCCAGAGACGGGCGAATGGGCAATCGAAATAGGGGGGATGAGGAAAAGTTACAGTAACAGAAGTAAGGGACAAATAAATCAAGTGAAGTTGGGAATAGTAAAGGGATTAAGTGGAAGTGTGAGAGAGGGAATGAGGACATGTAAGGAGAAAAGAAAGGATGGGTAGCAATTAGGGGAAGGTAGGGGAATCGACGTAAAGTAAGGGACGGTAACAGAAGTGTGGGAAAGTGAAAAAAGGGGAATAGGAAAAAAAGGATAAGGAAGCTAAGACGGGTAATCAAGGAAATTGGAAAGTGGTGGGAAGGTAGGAGAAGTGTGGCAAGTGGAAATGCTAGAGGAACGTGATGGGAAAAATGGATGAGGTGTAGAACTTATGGGGAGTAGGAAAAATCAGGGTTCGTACGGCAAGGGGTTATGAGGAGAAATTTTTATTTTTCCTTCAAAATTTATATAGAATGAGACAGAACATGAGAGAATAGGAGGTAAGAGGAAGAGGGGCGGGGCATACTTGAATGACTGCATTTAAATCCTTATCCTCAATTTCTAATTTTGGTTCATCAATAAATTTTGTTCAGAGAGTCGGAAGATATTTTTCAAGATTTATTATTGAGTTCGAAAATCTTTACTAATAGAACCATTGCTCTTTGCTGCAATCTTCTAGAATAACAATAAATTTATTTCCTTAAATAAAAAATTATCCGTAAATTACCAGTCTGCTCATTAGTGAGTTTTTTTAAAATTTGATGTTAAGTTCTATTTTGTTAGTTTTACAGCTCTGAATTAGTGAAATAAAGTGTCCGCTTATACACATGGAACTGTTTTAGGCTTCTCATTCGATCACCGAAGTTAAGCAGCGCTTGGCTCGGTTATACTCGGATGGGGAGCTATCGTACTCGGACGGGTGTAATCGTCAGCTTTTGAGCTGCCTTTTACAACCTTACTTATGAGAAAAATTGATGATGATGAATACTCTCTTTGAATGTTTTATTTTTTTTAATTAGATCTTTTTTTGAAAGAATCCTCACGTGTTTATTGTTTTCCTACATACGCATCTATTTTTCCAATATTTGAAAAAATGCGTGTTTCCAAAATTCTTTTGTGTTAAAGTGTCAATTTCAATATACACCTACCACTTGCCAGGGGGCCGGTTTGGGGGTTGTGGTCCTCAGGTGATAGCAATTGGAAATCCATTTCGAATCAGATTTAAAGTGACGACTGAATAGGCGGAGGTAAACACTAAGGACCGTCTGTATAGTCTCTGAATCGGTGCGTGAATACGTGCGTCGCAAGTCTCTAAGTAAACAACTTCCATACTACACATTACGGTACTGCCTTTGCAAGGCTGATGGGCTGTCGTGCTGCGTCGTGCGAGGCTCGGGGGGAGGTACAAAATCACTCAAGTATGAACAGCCGAGAAACTGGCCCTCTGCCGATAGGTGCCTAGGCAAGCAGTGAGTGTAGAAGAATCTCCAGTCGGCGGAGCTTCAATATTTTACGAAGGATGAGTGACTCATATTATCCCTGCAATTCTATTCATTAAAATTCGTATTTTTCGCGGTTGACCTTGGAAGTTTCCTTGTGAATTCATGCTTCCCTGTTATGCGTTATTTTTTTCAAATTTTTATGAAGTATTATCGTCATATATTTTTGTGTAATAATTGATAATCTTAACATTCGACAATCTCTTATTTGATCAGTTTATAAGAATTACTATCAGATTCCTGCAGTGGACTGGTAACCCTCTCAGTGTAAAAATAACCATTAAAAATTCGTTCACAATGATAAAACGTAAACGAGTTTAGCTTACCCCGAGAGGGATTTGACCTAATGGTATAATAATAATAATAATAAACTTCCAATTAATATGGGGAGATATTATTTTACAGTCATTTATCGTTAATAAAGAGGTTATTTTTCTTCCTTCTCTTTTTCTAAACAAGAAAAATTTTGAACATAATAGTTGAATGGTTAACCAAAACAGATTAATTTTCAAGAAACAACAAATCTACTCTGTCCATGTTCCAATCAACAAAGGAGGATCCTACACCAAAGTGTAAAATTATTTATCTACCAGGAAAAGCATATCAGTCGAAAGAAGAAAAATCCTTGCATCAACCGGTGCAATTTTAAATCAAAGGATTTAACATGATTTAAACATAATATTCAACCGAGAAATATGGATTTTCAACCAAGGATTTTCCATCCGAAAAGAAGATTGCCCCACAAAAAAAGGATTTTTTGACCAATATAGATAACTTTTAACAGAATAGTTCAATTTCCAACAAATAAAATTTTATTTTCATATTTCAAGAAATTATAGAATTTTGAATTGAAAAATATTAAGCTCAAAACAGTCAATTTTTCCATGGAAAGATACCAATTCGTCAGAGGATATTTTAATTTTCAACCAAAAATGACGTATCTACAACAGAAACATCTTTTTGAAAAAATCTTTTTTCCAAAAAATATGAATTTTCAATCCAAAAGGACTTTTTTCATCTGGAAAGTCAAATATCCAAAAATAAAACAGTTAACTTGTAAACCTAAAATTATAAGCCAAAATAATCTATTTTTGTCAAAAAAATTTATTTCTAAGCATGAAAGATAAATTTCTAAAGAATTACTTTTTACAGTGAAGAAATATGAAACTTCTTGAAGAGCGTGAAATTTTCAATCTGGAAAATCAAATTTTCAACAACACAGTGTATTTTGATCAATGGAAGATGAATTTTCTTACAAAGAAGTTGAATTTTCAACTACAAATGATAAATCATCAAACATATAATTGACCTTTTAACCAAAACAGATTATTTTTCAACCAAAGAGTTTCATTTTTGACTAAGAAAAATTAAATTTCAACCAAAAGAAAAAGTTTTCTGTCAGCGAATATCAAATCTTAACAAAAGTTTCACATTGTTTTCCAAAAACTTACATTAAAAATGACATTATTATTGACAAACGATAAATTTTTTATCAAATTCTTCAGTCTTCAGGCCAAAGAAAAGTTAATTACTAAGCAAGAGGGGTTGAATTCTCCACTATAAAAGATAAATTATCAAGATATTAGTTCAATTTCTAACCAAATTATTAAATTTGCACAAAATTCTCGGGTTTAAACCAAATAGTCACTTTTTTCTTGAAGAGAAGGATTTCTAATCAAACAGTTGATTTTTCATGCAAGAAAAGACGATCGTCTTTTCAAGACAGTGGATTTTTCAATCCAATGAGTCGAATTTTTGAGAAAAAAGTTCATATGAAACAAAACAAAAAAAATATATTTATTTTTCATCAATGTTTATGTAATCCTGAAAGTTATCATTACATGCATCTTTAGAAAGATGAGCGGAATTTATTGAAGCTGATGGTCGGGGAAGTGAGGGAAAGTGTGAGAGGAAATGAGGAAAGGTGACGAGAAATTGCAGTTTGGGAAGTAAGGGAAATGTACGGAAAGGAAGGTAAATAAGGACTAGAAACGAGAATAAGGCAAAGTTGGAATAACTGGAATCAGGGAAGGAAAAATTAGGGGAAGTGGAGGTTATCAAAGGGAATGGGCGACAGTGTGGGTAACAAAATTAGGAAATGTGAGAGGAAATGAAAGAATAGCCTTTAGGAGGGAGATAGAGAAATTGAGTTTCACTGAGAAATATGAAATTGTATTCAGGAAGATGAGGGGAACAAGGGGAGGTCAGGGAAGCAAGATAAGAGGAGCAGAAATAAAGGATGAGGAAGTAAGGGAGGAGAAATAGGAGAGTTAGGAAGCGGCAAGGAGGTAGGAAAAGTGTGTAAGGGAAAGTGGAAGAGGAAACTGATGGAAAATAAGGGTTTGCGCAGAAGTTATGTGAAGTAGGGGAGTAGGGAAGCGGAAGAATTATGTTTTATGAGCCGAAAGGGGATAGAGAAAAATTTTTGGTTTATTTCAATTTTTCAAAGAATGAGATAGAACAGGGTAGAAGAGGGGGTAAGAGAGTTGCAGAGGGCGGGAGATTTGAATGACTTCATTCAAAGCTTATCCTTGATTAGCTTCAGTTTCTGAACTTCTACTGCCTTTTTTCTTCTTACACTGTCATGAATGACAACAAAAACAACCCTTTGAATATAAGAGGTTCCTTAAATTATCATTCTGCTCGTTGGAATGTGTTTTTCCAATAGTTTCATGCTTTTTTATATCATTGTAAATCTAATGCTCTTTATTCAAGAAATAATGTGTCTGATGAAGTAAAGCAGCACTTGGCTCGGTAATAATCGCACGGGAGCTATCTCACTTGGTAGAGTGTGGTCATCAGATTTTCATAAATTATATATTTTCAAGAATGAAACTTCCAATCTTATAAAGGCCAAATCATTTCACAGACATTTAGTGATCTTCCCAGCCAAAGAAAAAAATGGTTTTGTAAGAGATGGAGCTCAGAATGTTAGGGTTTGACAACCTTTAATCAACAATTATTGGTGTCTTAATTTGATGAGTTATTTATTTTTGGGTTGACCCAGACCACAGAAAAGGTTTTTATGTTTCGGACTTCAGGGGGAATGGGATAATAAAGATAATGGAAAAAAGTCCGGGAAGAGATTCCAGATTGGAATGTGTGTAAAAAGTCTCCAGCGGGTCTAATAGAGACGAATGATGGTGCACTATTGTCGACCTCGGTTCACCTTTATAAGAATTTCGTCGTCCTTCTTTCTTATTCTATGAGTTAAAGGCACTTTCTATTGATTATTTTCGGGATTTTTGAATGAAATTCGAACTTCTGTTAGGTGACTGTTCGCTAACAGGTGAATGATACATCCATAGAAATTTCATTGAGAAGAAAATACTGATGGATTGACAATCTCTTTGACATTGGCCTAAGAGGAAATTTCTTCTTCTATCAGGTAAACAAATATTTGAAAGCATGTACCCAATAAATTCGGAAAAATTACATCATTCTCGAAAGGGTATTCCTGCTTGGAATGAAAAATAGAATAGGTAAAACCAGTACGAAGTGAAGAGCAGTGGGAACTGAATAATTGGAAGAAGTGAATGACTTTTGGAACAAGAATTCTGTAGTACTTTAGTAACGAAAATTGGACAAATTATCATTTGTGTACACAATTGTAATTATTTGCTTTTTTTGGTTAAAAATGCAACTTTCTAATATGAAGTAACATATTGCTTCAATTGTTTTTGTTGAAGATTCAACTAATCTTGTGAAATTGAACTGCTTAGTTAAAGGTTTAACTACTTCCTTTAGAGTTAAATTGCTTAGTTGAGAATTGTAGTGCATGGTTGAAAATATAAATAACTTTGTTAAGAATTTTCCCGAGCGAATGTTCAATTTAACTGGAAAACAAACATTGTATACCAATTGAAGAAAAAAACATATTAAACTGCAATTCAGCCATTCTACTGAACATTCGTCTTTTTACATTCTCATTCTGAATGAGAAGGTATTGGTTTTATGTGAAAATTGACTTTCGCGGATTTGATGAAATCTCCACGTTTTGAGACCCCCTGAGTCAGAAAAAATGGTTTTTACGAAGATGTCTGTCTGTATGTCTGTAGTCTGTAGTCTATAATCTGTGTACTCGTTACCTTTCGAAAGAATGTTCGGATTGGATTGCCCTTTGGTACACATCTTGAGGGACCAGAAGAAACAGAATGAGTTCGTTAACCAGCTATTCCGGATGAAAAATGAAAGAGGAGGAACATTTTGAGCATTTTTATGGACTTTTTTTCCAAGATTCAAAAATTATAAGTACGATTTCTTGTAGTAGGTAAAAAATGAAACAATTTATCTCCATGATTTTTTTTGATAAAAGCAAAATTGCTAGAGTTATGGCATTTTCAAAATCCAATAATGTAAGAGAAAATGAGAATTTTTAGCCAAACAACGCAAGATTGAAAAGAGAGTCAGAGAGAAATAATGTTTCTTCTAGGGAGCCCTACAATAAAGTGAATACGACTTTTTGAATTTTCTAAAAAAATTGAAAATTCCGTTTTTGATCGCACAAAAAAAAAGAAAAAATCTGCCTGCTGTGCGGGCACATTCTCATAGCGTGCTTCGCGCGCGGCTCGCTCCATGTTTGAGATCTCCTGATTCCGAAAAAATAGTTTTTACGTTTGTGTCTGTCTGTCTGTTGTCGTCGTTGTCGTTGGTGTCTGCATACTCCATAACTTTTGAAAGACTACTCGGATCGGATTGCCCTTTGACACACATTTTTAGAGACCAAAAATACAGGTCAAGTTCGTTAACCAGCTATTTTGGATAAAAAGTGAAATAGGGGGAGCATTCTAAACATTTTTTCGGATTTTTTTTTCCAAGACTCGAAAATTGTAAGTACGGTTTCTTGTAGTAGGTAAAAAATGAAACAATTTATCGTCATGATATTTTTCGATAAAAACAAAATTGTCAGAGTTGTGGCATTTTCAAAATTCGAAAATATAAACGAAAATCAGAATTTTTAGCCA
>WSXT02205581.1:5355-18260 GCA_011762715.2 Neuroterus valhalla
TGAATATGGGTCCCACTTAAGGGCAGCGAAATGTTCAATCTTTCTATATTACTTTCGTACATCAGTTCTGATTAATGCATCATGCATGTGTAAAATTAAATTATGTGTACACGAATGTGCAATGATATATTTTTTTTCATTCGAAGAGTTCGCGGGGCCCCTCAATGTTGGTACCCGGGGCTATAGCCCATGCTAGCCCCTCCGTTGATCCGCCCCTGAAAAGGGGACCATATAAGGTTTGAGGAGTCAAAAGAGTAACAGAGATCTTTGTAGAGGGACAAAAAGTTTTATTAGGGTAGGATTACAAAGAATAGATTGTTTTTAGTTGGCACGGTCAGTATAAGAGCAGCGCCGTAGCGAAGGTCTCGGGAGCCCTCGTGCAAGATTTCCTAAGCGGCCCTTGAAAATGAATTTCTGAAAAAAAGGTGTCTTCGAAGCCTCTTCAAGGTCCATTAAAAAAAGGTTCAAAGGTCGTGAGAAATTGAAAACAGCGTTATCGAAGATCTTTTCTAGCTCATACTTTGAAATGTTTTCTAAAAAGAAAGAAGAAAAAAAAATCTTCGGGGGCCCCTCAGAGCCGGGGCCCTCGTGCGCCGCACCGCCTGCACATGCCTAGTTACGGCGCTGCAAAGGGGTATTAGGCAGAGATATGGGGATGGAAGAAGAGAAATGAGATAGAAAAATTGCGAGGAAGATATGTTAGATGAACAATAGGGGAAGAATAGAAAACTTTGGGTTAGATGATGAGAGGAGAGGCTAAGAAATATCAATTAAAAATAAGGGCAAAAAGGAGGGCGTAGACTTTCAAGAAGAAACTTAAGCGAGGAAAGGAATAGCAGAAAAGTGTTGCAAAGAGGTCAATGGAAGAGGAGAGAGGGCAGAAGTATTGAAACCTCAGGAAGAAGAAATAAGAGTTCATTCTAGAAAGCTGAGACGGGAGCAGAAGGAAATAAATGCTATGCAAATTTGAAAAAAATAGATGAAGAAATGCATGTTTAAGACAGATGAGCGAGGATGAGGGAATCAAAAACTAATGTTATAACGTGATAAAAAAGGAAGGATTGCAACAATATCTGGAAAGAGGACGAGAGAAGAGAGATAGAAAGGAATATCAAGACGAAGGTTGATAGATTATATAAAATAAGCAATATATTGGGAAGGATGAGGAAAGAAGGTGCAGAGTATGTATATAGGTGGAGGAGGCATGGGAGCATGTATGGGATGGTGAGAGTACGTGGAACTAGGAGAAGAATGGATGAAGAGGGGGAATGAAGCTAGAGGAGTAAAAGGAGAAGAATAGGGAAGTGGAAGGAAGAAGATAATGGGAGCAAAAGAAAATTAAAGACACGAAGAAGCATATGGGAGGCTGAAAATGTACAGTGGGATTGCGTAAGATTAACAAGAACAGAATTCGGCCCCCCCCCCTCGCATCCCTCCTTCTTTACTCCTCGCTTACAGGCTAGAAGCTGTATGTGCATTACGGTGGTCCAAAAATGCATTAGAAAAGTTTTTTTTCGAATTTTTATGCAAAACGCCCGGGAATTTGTTCGAATCCACAAAAAATAAACAGCTTTAAAAAAAAACATTTAAAGGTGGCGCAAGCCCCATGAAGTTTACCACGTATTTCCCATAAGAAAAAAAGACGTTTTTGTAAAGTTTACTCAGATTCCTTAACATTAGATGAATCAAGTTCGAAATTCACCATTTCTCTTCACAATGAGTCACAGAATGCGAATAAAATATTACTTTCAAATATACCAATCCTAAGCCTTTTTTATAGGGCCCCAAAAAACCCCCATAAGTGAAAAAATAGGTTTTTCGAGTTTTTGGCGCTGATTATGATTTTTTTTGGGTTCTTTTAATGCAGATTGTTTCATATACATGAAATACTACTTTGTACTGATAATAAGATGTTTATTTAAATTGTTTGAACAATTTATTATTGTTTTTAGCAACTTTCTCTTAGAAAAGAGTTAGAAAGTCAAGGTGTTTCCTAAATTTGTCAACTTATTATCAAACTTGTAATCAAAGTTTCAAACAATTTGAACAATTTGTTATTAATTATAACAATATTCTCGTAGAATAATGCTACAAAGTTGCAGTTTTTCCCGAAATTTTCAACTTTTTGTCCACTTTTCACTTAGATTAAGTAATTATTTCATCCGATTTAGCAAAAATAATTATTTAAACCGATTATTATCATTACTTATAATATTTTCTTTGCCTCATAATAGAAACTTGCGGGTTTTTCTGAAATTTTTTACTTTTTGCCCACTTTTCACTTGAAGTGAGTAAATATTTACTTTAATTTAACAAAAATAATTGTTTAAGCAAATTATTATTGTTTATGGCTATCTTTCCTTAGATTGGTGCTAAAAAGTTGCGGTCATTTCTGAAATGTTTAACTTTGCTTTACCTATTCAGTTGTGAACAAATAATTAATAAGCATTAGAGAATCATACTTTAAATAGTATTGTCTTGTTTTAAGTATATTATTTTTTTTTCTTTTCCTAATGTTAAAAAAAATGAATTAAAACAAAAAATTTGAATTCATTCAGTGGAATTTGAATTTTGAATTTTCTACTGAAATTATAGATCTTCAACGCTAAAATTGAATTTTCAAGAAAGAACTTCAACTTTTGAACAAAGAGCTGAACTTTCGACCTAAAAATATGAAATTTTAATCAAAAACAAAACGGTTGAAAATTCGAAAAAAAGTTATATTTTAAATAAAAAACAATATAATTTGACCAACAATGCAATCAAATAAATCTAATTCAATGTATTTGAATTTCATTCAAATTCCATTCAGTGTTAAGTTGAACACATCAGAAAAAACCAAAACTTTCTAGCACTTATCTAAGAGAAAATGGTTATAAACAATAATAAATTGTTTAAATAAGCATGTTTGTTAACTCGCATTAATTATTACCTTACTTGGTGAAAAGTGGGCAAAAAGCTCAAGAGTGTAGAAAAAACCGCAACTTTTTTGCACTTTTTAGAGAAGGTAGCCATAAACAATAATAATTTGTTTAAACAATTTTTTTTGACAAATTTAATTGAATATTAACTCGCTTCAAGTAAAAAGTGGGAAAAAGATAAAAATGTCAGAAAAAACCGCAAGTTTCTATCATTAAGCAAAGAAAATATCATAAGCAATGATAATAAATTGTTTAAACAATTATCTTCTTTTACTCGTATAAATTATTACTCTCATCTAATCGAAAAGTGATAAAAATTAAAAATTTCAGGAAAAAACCGCAACTATGTAGTATTTATGTAGAAGAAGATAGCTATAAACATTGAAAAATTGGTCAAACAATTATTTCTGCTAAATTAAATCGAATAATTACTAATTTCAAGTTAAAATTGGACAAAAAGTTTAAGATTTCAGAAAAAAACGCAACTTTGTAGCATTGTTTTGAGAGAATATCGTTATAATTAGTAAAAAATGGTTTAAACAATTTTTTGTTTACTTTAATTCATTTTTACCTCGCTACAACTAAAACGTTGAAGATAAGTGGAAAATTTCAGAAAAAACCTTGACTTTCTAACCGTTTTGTAGGAGAAAGTTGCTCAAAACAATAATATATAGTTCAAAAAATTTGATTCAAAATCTTATTATCAGTATAAAGTAGTATTTAATGTATGTGAAACAATCTGCATTAAAAAATCGCAAAAAATCGTAATTAGCGCCAAAAACTCGAAAAACCCATTTTATCAGTTATGGGGGTTTTTTGGGACCCTATGAAACAGACTTATGGGGGTGATACTTGAAAAGGAATATTTTATTCGCATTCTGTGACTCATTATAAAGAGAAATAGCGAATTTCGAACTCGATTCATCTCATATTCAGAATTCTGAGTAAAATTTACAAAAACGTGTTTTTCTCTTTTGATAAATACGTGGTAAACTTCATGGGGCTTGCGCCACCTCTAAATATAATTTTTTTTTTTAAATGCGTTTATTTTTTTGTGGATTCGAACGTATTTCCGGGCGCTTTGCATAAAAATTTTAAAAAAATTTTTTTGGACCACCCTAAATTGTGCATTATCTAACACTGAATCGGTGAAATTTCACTAAAAATTTATTCACTGAGAATCAGTAAAAAAGTACTGATTCATTTAGTGAATGTTGCTTCACCTACCATGTCACTAAAAAATGACTGAATTATTCAAGATCCATGATGAATTTTCACAAGCTCGATGAGAAAGGTTATGTTCTTCCTTTGAGATTTTACCTCCTGATTACTCACATGTAAATGCTCGTTCTTTTTTTATGAAAAGTACTTACCGTTTTAATGGCTCATTCAAAGGAAGTAAAATTCTCGATGAAGCGTTTGGAGAAGGGGAAGGAAGGAGAAGCGCGCAAACCTTGCGTTGGACACCCCTGATGTAAAGGAATGGAAGTTATATAACCCCAAGGGGGCACATTGTGAATGAAGAAGATTTTTTTATTAACATTTGATATAAAAAATTTTACATTTCAAAATTTCTGAATTTTTTGCATGCATACCAAAACATATTCAATTTGCTAAAATCCAAATGTTCCGACGTTATTGCGAAACAGTTCGACCGATCTTGATTTCAATAGGTCATTAGAGTTTTCAATTTGTAACAACATATCAATTTTTCAGCAGTTTGATAATAGTTCAGGATGGGTCGGTTCACCTCCAAAGTGTTTGACGGCAGATTCCGATCGGAATTACTGATCATTGATGCAAAACATGAGCATTGCTTCTGGAAAAATTATTTCTTTTAAATAATGATATTTTTTCACAGTATATGGAACACTGAAAATAATTATGCTTGATGTTGTGTTCAACTACTTGCAAACACGAGTAATTCAGAGAGTGCACTTACATCTGATGTTAGGGTAGTTCCAAGTTTCTCAATTCATCTTCCAGCGCCAATAAATGCATTTTCACTGTATGGACTATTTTTGTAAAAATTTCCTCTAGGAAACTCTTGAAGTATGTCCAATTGTTAGAATCGTTTTATCTGAATTAGTTCAAACGTTGGTATTGACAATTTAAATTTACCGTACGCCATCTGGTGGTTTCAATATGACTGCCACGGGCCCCGTAGCCGCCATTGTCGCAGCGCCCTCTTGCCCGTGGTAGATGTTTTTATTGCCAATTCTTTGGGTTTTGCTTTGCTATCTTCCTTATATGCTTGCAAAGAATATTTCTGGATTAGAAATTTCCTTTATTATTTGTACTCAACGCTGTAGGTAGTGTTAAACGAACTTATCTATTTGATGCCCAACAATTTTGTGGAACCTCCTAGTGTTTGAAGAGTAGTACCTGAATTTGATGAAACTTTTTGTGGGAAGAGAGTCAAGATAGAATTTTGCACTTTGTTGGATACATACTACTGATTTTATTGACACGTTCACGTCTTGTTCACGTCTAAATATAAATTTCTGAAGGTATATCCACAGAAAAAACTTATGTTTATTTTGTTGCAACCATACCCAATGTTTTGATAAACTTTACCCCCGCGAAGGTAATTTTTGTTGCAGGTAAACTTTATCCTAAAATCAGGGTTGTTTTATTATTTTTTGTTCCTTCTTGCTTCGCTTTGTTGTTTATTTTTTACTGTTTCGTCATTGTCCCAAGGATGCGCATTCCTCTCCCTTAGGCCGATGTATCCCTGTTCCCCAAGGAATATACATGCCCCCCGTTAATCCGGCTAAAATATGTTTTCTTATTCTCCCTCTTCTTCCTTTGACACGTTTTCATCTTCTTCCCATGGGAAGACGTATTTTTCAGGCTCGTCGCTTTCATCATCCTCACTTGAGTCAAAACGATCAACTACTCTTCCTAGACGTGAGGTCTCATAGTTAGGAACAATGAATGGAGGGTGATAGAATGCTGGTTTGTGAACTCGAGGACCAAGGTCGGCGTATTTCTCGTCTTCAAAGTACTCTGATGGTGAAGAAGGACGTGAATCGAATCTATCAAATATTCTATCCTCATCATTTATATCTTTACCCTTTGCTGATGATTGATCAACATGTTTATTCTCCTCCTGAGGTTCCGAAGAATCTTCTCCACTTTCTCCAGAATGTTCAGATGATCCGTTATCTCCGTAGCTTCCTCTCTTGTTCCCATCATCTTCCTCCTCTGGGTGTCCTTCCGCTTCAGATGAATCCTTATCCTGATCAGATTCGTTGATTCCGTGATTGTAATCTGATAATTCTGTATTCGGCTTCCCTTCGGGAACATCTTCATGAACGTCATATCTATGTCCGGTTTCATCATTCGATCTAGAAGTATTTTCGAACATGCCTGGGTCTCCATTTGCTAGTTCCGCTCTCTCTTCATGAAGTTCATCTTTTCGCTCAACAGGAATGTTATGCTTAGAAGTTGCTTCTGTTTTTGGTTCATTGAAAGTTCCGTTCGCTAATGGTTCATGTAGACTTTCCTCTCTGTCCAATAGAATTATTGTTAAATCTGTTGAACTAATTGGCTGAACCGTCGTTGAAATTTGAAATTCAGTCGTGGTCGTTGTTACTGGTAATTTTAAAGGAGAATGGGAAGTAGTTGATACTTTCCTCATTTTTCTTATTGGATTATATCTGGGTTCTAACCTTCTACTGTCGATTTCTGATGACGTTGGTTTATCCGTAAACTGCCCATGTTTTCCATATTCATGTTTAGGTTTTGAGTGTCTTATTCTGTCGTTAATAGTATAAATGATCTTCTTGGTCTCATTCAATGGTGTACTCAATCCTTCATCTCGTGATTCAGACTTTGAAATATTAGGTTTCCTTCTTGATGTCCTGTTTAATACTCTGGTACTGCGTGCATTTCTTTTCCTTGGGTGCAATATTCGATAGTACCCGAAAGACATGTCATCATCACTTTTCAGTTCTGGGTGATCTCTTACCTTCATTCTGTACGCTAATTCACTCTTATGGGGAGTTTTTCTGATCGTTCTCTTTCTTTGTGAAGGAGGCACAAATCCTGCACGAGTGAATGGATAAAAATTGAAATTCTCATTTCTGGTGCCCGCTTCTTTCGCATTGAAATCTCCTTCTTGGTATCTATGATTCTGCATAAGAAGAAGCTGTTTCTCAGATCGAGTCAGAAGACTTCTATTCTTTCTAATTCCGTTAATTTTTTCATTAAGAGCAATATTCTCTAGCTCACTTGGTTTCAGGTTATAGTTAATTTTCAATTTTTCCACCCGTTCAGTTACCTTCTCAGGTCGTATTTTTGCCCAGTTCTTCGGAATATGTACAGGAATGAAATCCTCATTATCAGAATGAGAAACTAAAATTTTGGATGGAAATGACGTCTTGTGGAATTCGGCCGGAAGAGCTGGTTGTTCCACTTGTGACTCGAGAAAAATGGGATTGTCTAGGGGATTGTCATCGAAATATTTTGCTTTAAAGCAATCTAGCTTCTCTCCTAACCCTTGAAGTCTTGGGAGATCAGTTTTCAAGCCAATATTTCCTACAGAATCTTCTTCCGCTGGGACTATTTGTTCTAAATTAGGATCAACTTCATCACACCTTGAATAATTTCGAGATTCGTAGAACTCCATTCCACCTAAAGTCTTCTTTGGAACCCGTTCAGGGTTTATAATGTACTTGAGTGTCAAAGAACTTTGGGTTGTATCATTTTCGTAAAAGGGATATTTTTCTAAATCAATAATCGTCTTCGAAGGTTTAAAATTATCTGAGAAATTGTTATTATCATTTACATACTCAAAACCAGGAATGTTAATTTTAACATTTTCAACTTCATAGTTATGAGCCTTTTCGTCAGATTTACTTGCATGATTTCCTACATTTTCAAATCTTTTTCTTATTTCATTATTTATAACCTTATCCACTGTTCTAGGAGATTCATTTAATAAATCTAGTTCTGGTTTCACGACA
Organism: Neuroterus valhalla; assembly: GCA_011762715.2. NCBI lineage: Eukaryota > Metazoa > Arthropoda > Insecta > Hymenoptera > Cynipidae > Neuroterus > Neuroterus valhalla. Next base: position 13,247 of record WSXT02205581.1, read on the forward strand.
CTTGTTTCGGGTGTCCTAATATTTGTTATGTTTCGCTTGATTCTTTTGTTAACCAAATTTACCTGTTTCCGCACATTCAGGAAATCATTTTTCAAAATATGCATTTGTTGAGCTGATACTGGACTTTGGAAAGTAAAATGTCTCCCTATTTTCATTGTTTTTGGTAACTTTTTACTCTGCCTATCACGAATACGGTATTCCGCATATTCTCTTTTCTCTGAAGGGTCAGGGGGCTGAAGTGGCAAAATAAAAAACACTTCTTTCCCAAATACTGCCTTCTGGGGAAATGTAGGAAATTGTTTAGATACTGTAGAACCTACGTATTTTGGAAATTTAGTACGCATCATTTGGACTGGTTTCTCAACCTGATTGTCAGAAAACCTATTTCCGCTTCGTCCTAGCCTCTTGATTTTTCTTGTCATAGTGGAGTAATGTGGTAATAAATCAGTGAACGTAACCTCTCTTGGGGATGACAATGATAGACGAGACGGTAGTGACGATGATGGTGGTGGTGGTGGTCTCAAGAAAGTAAAATCCTGAAATGATCTAGTTCTGAGGTTATCTATAATCGGACGAAAATTTCCTTGGTTCCGTGAATGGTAGCGGCTGTCTGTCCTCCTGGTAAATGGTATATTTTCTTGCTGAATGATCGGATGCTGATGATTGTTAAGTGATTCTTTTACGTTTTTTTGCGCCGAATTTGCATCAGGTATCGCTCTTCCTTGTACAGCGTGATCTCTAACTAAAACGGTGTAACGAGGAATATAACCCTTTGCGGAATGAGCATAATCAATCAAGAAAGGATTGTGTTCATACTGAGTATTTTTCTGACGGGAATGCAAATTGTTCACCTCCGTAGCTGACACTGAGTATTCTGGAGTACTACTATATTCAGGAGCTTCCTTTGGTCTAAAAAGCTCAAAGGTGTTTGGAAATACTTCAGGATCATTGCCACCAATACCAGATGTCCATGATTCAACGATAGGATCTGTAATGTCAGGATAAAATGTATTACTTACAATTCCATCTAAATTTTCCTCATTTGCTGTTGTTCGAGTTGCTTGATCCAGCCACAGTAGATTTGTGAATTTTGGTGCTGAATGATCTTCTATCATATTGATCAACTCCGGTGCTGAGTGATTTCCAAATGGACGGGGTGTTGAAATATTCTTCTGATTTTTGGATACCAATGGGTATTGTTCTTGTTCGTTGATACTAGACATCGTTATCGAATCGGCGTCAACAGTTGTTTTTACATGAAACATCCCAGGTTGAAGAGTAGCTCTTTGGTTTTGACGTTCTTGAAAATGTTTCCAGAATATTTCACTATAATTTATTGTCGTTGGCATTTCCCCTGATGTATATTGTAATGTGGCAACCATTACATCTTCTGTTGGGTTGCTTATTAGATAGCCAGGTTCTAGATGAGTAGTTTGCTCATACTTTTCCGTTACTTTCGGAATATTTTGGTGATTTTTCGGAGCAGTTTTGATGTTTTTATCATGCTCCTTATTTTCCTTTGAAGGTTTGATATTTTTATTCTTCCTTCTCATATGCGTGTGTAATTTGTTTCTTGTTCTCACTGTATAAACAGGTTCATTTCTATTTTCCAGATGTAACTGTTTTTTTGTCTCCTGACTGGCATCATGAGTTATATTAGAAACTTGTGCGATTTCCGAAGAGTTTAATATTCCCAATATTTTAGGTTCAAATGAATTAACTGTATTACAATCATTGCAGTCCCTGGATCTCGTTAATTTTTCAGCTCTAATTTCTGATATCTCTTCCGGTTTCGTGTCCATATATTCATTTTGGTGTTCAAGTTTATGTCCCAACTTTCGACTTTCTAATTGTTCCACAGTCATTGACTCATCAAGTTGTTCTTTATAATCTCCAAAGTTTTCATCTGCATATTTAGATTTAGGCGATGTAAGCCTGACTGGTAAATTTTTATAAGCAGAATTTTTTCCTTGAGTTCCACGATCGAGCTGATTGTGCAATTTTCTGGCATAACCTTTATGAAAATCTCCACCTCTCACCTGCCCAGCATGGTCGTAGGCAGAATCTTCATATCCTTCTTCAGTATAAACTGTAGCTTTTTTTGAATTAGTAACTACTTCTCGTAATCGAGCAGCATTTTCCTTTTCTTCCTTGGTTTCAGCTTCTTCTAAGGCTTCTTCTTGTGGCACACGCTTTATTGTATGCGATGCTCTGACTTGAGCATACAATTTCTTAGGCACAAATTCAAGGGGTATATTTTTCTCGGGTGGTGGTTTTGACCATTTTTCGGGCGCTGTATAATTTGCATGAGTAGGGATATCCTTTTCGGCCTCATGTTCCGAGTATGGTATCTGATGATCCGAACTTTCGTCAGGATCTTCTTCGTAGCTGTTTGTCACATAAGCACTTTTGCCTGAAAAACCTTCATAACTGTTCGAAACGTCCCTAGAATTTCCTAGCGGAATATCTTTCGGTAAAGTGGACACATCATGAAGAATAAAAAGGAAAACTGCAAGTGAAGGAATGGATGTCATTGACATCTTCCCACGATCACGATTACACACTGAGATTTTCGGTCACTAAATTCTAAAAAGAGTTCACTCAAAATTTCAGCAGATTATATTCGTGTTCTTTCACTGGAAGACTATGATGATATTGCAGATATTCGGAACGAGAGACTGGCGTTTAAAGAAATTGGTTTCCAATTTAATCAACTTTGTGAAACTCTTATGAAAACTTATTCACCTCATTAGACTTTCTCCGAAAATGTAATACAACAATTCACTTTCTCGAACGGTGAATGAACTATGAAATAAAAATGAACGTTCTTGGTTCGATTGCTTTGTTAAACTGTTAACAGAACAATAGTGATAGTCTGATTTATATTTCTCACCGACACGGTAGACAGAATTACAAAAAAACGGTGAAGACTATTAAAGCGTGACAGAGAAATTGCCTGAAGAACTGGTGATCTATTAATCGAATATTCAAGTAATATTTTCTCTAACCTTTAGAGAATCACTATACGGTACACTTTTTGATTAATTCTTCTGAAATTTGACCTTCATTTACCCTAAATTTTGACTTACGGATGAACAGTTTTTTTATTTATTTATAATATTAGCCAATAATTTGATATATTTACATGTTATTTCCATGCAATGGCAATTGTTCGAACCGATTTCGGCGCAATTATACGAAATTTGATCAAATTGATTTGATCATAATTGAATGCGACGCTTTTATACAGACTTTAAATTTTCTATTTGATCAGAAAATTGCGCATCAGAATAATCCGATCCTCAAGATAAATTTCCTGTCATGAGTTTTTGTGACTTATTCATGAGGAGAATTTGAATTTTCTTTCACCCTGAAATTCGAAATTTTTTAAAACATTTCTTGTGGGTTCTGGGAATATGTGAATCTTCCAGGAGTATATAGGAGTGCTCTCGAAGATAAAACAAAAATTCTTATTAAAAGTACAATTTTCACAGTTGAAGATTCCTCATTTTAGATAAAAGTTCATATGTTTGATTGGAAATTCCAAAAATATTTCTTCGGTTGTGGATTTATCTTTCTTTCAGAAAAATTTTATTATTTGGTTGGAAATTCCACTGCTTTCTTGAGAATTCTTCTTTCTTTGGTTTATTTAAACTGTTTTCGGAATTGAAAATTAATTACATTCTCATCATAATGAGAAGGTATTGGCTTTATGCGAAACTCGACTTTCGCGGAATTGATGAAATCTCTACGTTTTGAGACCTTCTGATTAGGAAAAAGAAAAAATCAAAAAGGGGGAGCGTTTTGAAAATTTTTTTGGACTTTCTTTCCAAGACTCAAAAATTGTAAGTATGGCTACTTGTAGCACGTTGAAAGTGAAACAATTTATCGTAATCATTTTTTTCGACAAAAACAAAATTGGCAGAGTTATGGTATTTCCAAAATCCAAAAATATAAAAGAAAATGAGAATTTTTAGCCAAAAAATGCCGAATAATTTTTCTCTATCAATCTTCTGGGTTAGCCTTGAACATTTTTTCAAAAATTTTATAATTTCAGTTTTATAGTTATCTTCCCTGATTGAAATGAAAAATACATATCCTATTAAAGGAATTGATAAACCATTTAAAGATATTTTCCTGGTAAAGAACTTGCGACTATTTGATTTTTCCTAAGCTTGTGTCAATTGTCCAAAAGTTCATTTTTTTCATTTTTTATATATGGTTTTTTATAAATGAAGCGAAAACTACTTGTCCTATCAGAAAGTTAGTTTTACCAAATTTGTAGATCTTTTTTTGGTGCACAGTTCTTTTTCATTTATATTTTCTCGTATCTTAAATAGTTTGACCAAAAAATGAATCTTTCTATTTTCCATTATTTTTTGTACCACCAAGATTTGAATTTTAGATTCTTTGAGAAAGCTCGAAAAGTTGTAAAGATCATCCTGAAGGTCTCCCAAAAAGAAACATTTTTTATCTTTCATACTTTTTCTCATATCTTGCGTTGTTTGGCTGAAAATTCTCATTTTTGTTTATATTTTTGAATTTTGAAAATACCACAACTCTGACAATTTTGTTTTTGTAAAAAAAAATCATAAGGATAAATTGTTCCATTTTCCACCTACTACAAGAAACCGTACTTACGGTTTCCGAATCTGGGAAAAAAGTCTAGTAAAATTTTCAAAATGTGCTCCCTCTTTGATTTCTCATCCAAAATAGCTAGTTTACGAGATCGACTTTTCTTTTTGGTCCCTAAAAATGGTTGCCAAAGCACGATCGAATATTATCATTCTTTTGAAACTTATCGAATTCACAGATCATTTTTCATGATTTTTTGTGCGATAAAAATGGGAATTTTCGATTTTTTGAGAATATCCAAAAAGTCGTATTCAACATCATGTAGGGCTTTCAAGAAGAAATATTTTTGCTCTCTGACTTTCTTTTCAATCTTGCGTTATTTGGCTGAAAATTCTTATTTTCTTTTATATTTTTGAATTTTGAAAATACCATAACTCTG